>CABPRJ010001035.1:0-49071 GCA_902439185.1 Cinara cedri | reverse complement strand
TAAATCAAAAAAGGTAATGAAACAATTCATTATGTTGCTACCAATAATTTAATAGATTAAAATTTAAAAAAAAAAAATGAAAATTGATGATATTAATGCTTTTATTTTTTGGCAAAATGTTATTACTGATTTTTTAGGTCAAATAAAAATACTATTTTCAGCAATCATTAAAATTTATAAAATAAAATATTCCTCACTTTGCTCAGAATCTAAAAAGAATTTGCATTAAAAAAATTATATTTAAAATCAACAACACAAAGTTAGAATTATCATTGATGTAATTCAAATATATTTAAACCCATTTAAAACACTATTACACACAATATGTAAAAGTTGATCCTTTTCGCGAGAATTATCTAGGTACAGTAAATCTACCGAGCTCCATCTCCTACAAAACTATACTACAATCTTATTATTTATAACTAAGATATTTAAATAAAATATTTGTTAACTGAATTTGGTAGCTACATATTATTTTCATTTAACATAATATTTGATTTCTATAGCTCATACGTAGCTAAGTTTTAAATATTATTTTAAAACGTACATAAATCTAGATGATTCACTGAGTATTTTAAATTTTTAAAACGTTTTAATAACTTAAATTCATGACTAATAGAGAATGACTAACCAATATATTATTCGACCATGCACATTATACAGTAGTGAGTACAAAGTAAAATAAATATTTAGGTACCTATGTTTATTTCATAGCATATAAATTATTTTGAACTAGGTATCTAGTAATTAAATTAACCAAAGAACTATAGATACTTACGGGTAGTCTCCATTTATACAAAAATCGGTTAGCAACACAAATGAAAATTACACACTAAATCAGAAATATGAATGGTTTTTAGGAGTGTAGTAGACAGTCTAAACGAAGATCACGTGCGTACCGCAAGTGTCGCTTTGTCGTCGTTCACTATAAACAATATAAACAATTAATCTATTGAATTTTTTAGGTTAGGTGTTATCATAACGCACTTGCCTTGGTTAGTTATCTACAGACTTTGTAACGAATAATATCACACTGATAAGTAATACAATGTTTGAATTATTTGATAAATTTATGAATACCTTCTTTTGATAAACTGATTATTGATAAGTTAATTGTTTTTTTTTTTTTTTAATAGTATTAACTTTGATTGAAATTTATTCATTGTTTGACAATATTTGAAAATAAAGAAGATCAGATTGAATATTCTCCATAGAAAATTGATTTTTTAAGATAATAATTAATAATTGTACGCCCTCTAAAATATTTTCATAAAATTTGCTCTTTTTGTTTGCCTTTTTATCTCAGGACTTTTATCGAGACATTCCTAATTGGCAAAGAAAAAGGTCGGTTCTCACTTATCCAACTTCTAATCTTTTATCATATCGACTTTTGTAACAATAAATGCTCCTATCTAACTTTTAATTGAGTTTCCTTAGATGAATAAAGTTCGTTTTTTTCGTGGTTGGTGCTAAAAAAAACACTTTTTTCGTTACGACAGTCAACAAAATATGTTGTCTAAATATCACCCATAGAGAAGTATACTAATCAGGTATCACCTAACCAGCTGACACACCAGCATATAGAGTGCCTCGAGAAGATATCAAACGTCGATTCTAGTCATTTTTCGATTTTCACAAATGTTTTCCTAGCAAATGTGAAAAACCGAGAAAATCGGTAAAACATTAAAAAAAAAATACATCGAGCCTATTTTATTATTTTACTATGATATGTCATATACATTTTTTACTAAACATCACTATCAACTGAACTCCGCTCAGAATCGTTATTTAGTTAGCAATGGTTTATCGTTGCTTACAGGTATACATTAAATTACCTATCGATGGTAACATGGGACGGATTTTAATTAAGCAGACTTTATTTATATAATTGCTTTATTTAAATATTAAGTCAAACATTGAGTGTAGGTATTCAAGGAGATAGGTAAATTTGAATAATGGATAACTAATTTTGTGAAAGAGCAAAGAACCGAGTAAATTGGATACGTAATGAGGAGATCTGACACAGAGAACTTAAATGCAGAAAGCCAACAGGAAAAAGACCAAGTTGTCGTCCAAAAATGCGTGCGAGATAATGTAAGACTTAGAAAAACTGGAGATAATGAATTGAGAAGAAATAAATAATGAACAATCGAAAGGAGTAGAGGAAAATGTTGGTGGGGTCCAAAATTCTTGAAGAGTTGTGACTTTCAGAAAAGAAATAAAGAGATACTTAGGTACTTATTTAAATTCTTGCTGGTTTATTAAAATACACTAAAGACAAATGAAAGTAAAAAATTATTTATAAGTATTTGGAATTATTAATTAATCGAAACGATGTTTTAACCACATTGATTTGTAGTTTTAACATACTTCAATCGTGAAAAAAAAATGAACAGTGTAATTAAACTTCTTTTGAAGATTTTTTCGTTTTTATCATTATTGACATGAATATAGATAACAATTTAGTTTTCATGATAACTTTATGGGCCAGTTAATTTTTTCTTTATGATATTATCTTAATAATTTTTACCAAGTTTGTGATTTGTGAATTTGATCTTGAATAGTTAATGTACCTAATTAGTAACTAGTAACGTATTAATGTTTGAAAATTGTATTTTTTAAACTGATCACTGCTTATTATCATATCATTATAATCTATTTGCAATTTATAATTAATGTTAAATGTGTGTGTATCCAAATAAAATTTAACAATTATACATTTACAAAACAAACAATGGCTATAGACAACTTAAAGCATTTTATTTTGCGTAACAAAGAAGTTATAATGTTTTTAGTAGGTTTTGGTGCTATCCACTATGGTTGGTACAGTTTACATCATAACAGTACATTGAATAAGGCATTAACAGCAGCCCGTGATAAAGAGACACTTAAGGTAACTTAAGTATTTTGTTATGCAATTTACTAAATTTATATTATGATATATTAAATTTAATGAAAACCATAATGAAAAACAACACACACGTATAGTTGGTGTACAATCTTAACTATTAAGTACCTATTGTGTGTATTTCTTATTTTTGTTTGCATCCAATTTACTCTAGTTGATATTTTCTGAATTCTGCTTATTTTTCTTTTAAAATGCCTTAAGAAAACTCTATATTTCCTAAATGTTTAGAAACCATAATTTATATTATATTAAATTTATGTATATTTATAAATAATCTATATTAAATCTAGATCACTTATCTAGACTTTTGCTAATATTTATATACATTTTAAATGACTAAAAAGGAATAATCTTAGTAGGTTTTTTGAACAAGAAATATTTTTATAGAAAATACATGAGTGGCAATTGAAAATATTAAATTTATTAGACTAACTTATCAATGACATATGTGTGTTGTATGATAGAATTATAATTTAAATTAAGTGATTATTTTCCTAACTTATAGATTCTTAGTTATTATTATTTTTAATTATTTTATATGTAGTGTTTCTATAATATATTTATCTTTTTTTTCATTATTTTTAGGAGTATAAACGGTTGGAAAAAGAGATAAATGATTTATCTGATCAACAGAATTACAATAAAAACTGAAATTCGATCCCAGTGTAATTTTAAATGTTGTAGCAACCTTTACTAATAAACCTACTGATACTGATGAATTAGTTATAATTGTATTCACTTTAACTATTATAGTTATAAAAATAAAACAATGTGTAAAATATAATATCAAATTTGTTTATTGATTGTTACTAATTATTTAATAATAAAGACTAAATATATATTTACAATATTATGATTTAAAAAATGAAAAAAAAATATTTTAAAGTATGTAGTTCATAACAAACATGTAGGTATGTGTTTGATAAGTAATTAGTTTTATAATTATACTTTAGGTAATATAGAATATATCTAAATTTTTGTAAAATTAGATTAACATTTGATATCATTAAATAGCTTTTTTAATTTAATTAATTTTAGTGTTGAAATGAAATGTAAAAATGGGGGCAAATTATTTATATTTTTAGTAAATTAATTATAAATTGTGTATTAAATTATTATAAAATATATAAATAAAAACTGTAGTCCATTGACGGGGTGGATGGGAAGAACGTGCCCTGTGCACTGGATCCGCCACTGGATTTATAGAAAAATAATAAATCATAGTCCTAGACACTGGCATAAATATCAAAAAAGAAAATTATTTTTTTGTTATATGTATGTATTATATTTATACGTGGTGTTATATAAAATGTCCATCATATTATACTGAGAAATATAGATTTTATAAGTAATATTAAATTAATGATTTATTAATAACAAAAAACCCCCTCTGTACTCAACTAGTTGTTTGAATATCACTTATCATAAATATGACATATGCATATTAATCATTTACATTTTGCATTACTGTTATACCATAATTGATAAGATCTACTCTTTACCAAATGGTTTATTATTGTACAATTTACTATTTAGTCAGTTATTATGAAAAAATTTAACACAAATATGTTGTTAAAAAAGAGAGTTCAAACATTAAATACATATTTAATAAAATTGAAATATCATAAATAGTTATTCATTAGCAATGAAATTAAATTATGAATTATAAACAAAATTACTGTGCATCTTACCTTTTTTATTTTAACTGAAGGTTTTTTTAAGAATAAGATATATTTTAGACAATAGAATTTAATCACTTCAAAATTTTAAACTCCAAGCCATACAAATTAAGCATAATTCTGAGAATCCTTTTCGTCCCAGTGAAGTAAGTAACTGTTAAAATACAATTGTAATTTGCAAAGAAACATTTGTGAAAGTTAATGATATGCCATAAATACAAATTTCAGTCAGAGAAATAGTATGAAAATGGCCCAATTTGAGAGTAGTTATGTAAGATTAATACCAGTAACTGATTTGAGGGTAGTGCAAGGGAATTCTATACCAGTTCTAATTTTTCAGAAACTTTAGAGTTTTTCTACTATTTATTTTAAGTGTAATTCATGGAACAGAATATATTTTTGCATTTTTATTAAAACAGACCACGTCTATAAAAGCCAAATTTCAAGTCTCTATGAATATTTTTAACTGAATAATAACAAAATATAAAATAATAAATAGTTAACTTTAATTGATTATAACTAATAATATCCTATTAGGCCACATATATTTCTACAACTATATAAACTAATACCTAAATGACTGAATAATAAAGTTTATTAAATAAATAAGTTATAATTTTATTATCAACAAAATTAATATACCGTGAAATTATGTAAATTATTTTTATACTTACATTATTTCTGCTAAGAAAATTTCAATTTTAGTTCAAATTGTTTTTTTTTTTTTTTGGAATTTATTACTTATACATTTTCTAAGGAAAAAAATTGTTATCCCTCATTTTTCACAACTTCCAACACATTTTATTTGTTATTGTTCACATGTTATTCAAATAGTAGGACAAATTTAGAAAAGTTAATAGTAAATTCACACAATATAGAAAGTTTTTTAAAAATGTTTTAATATGAAAAATTTAGACTAACTCTAGGTTACAAAATATAAACATTATAATAAGATTATAAAGTAAAAACAAAATTATTAAAATGGTTAATACTCGTAAATAAATATATGAATAAAAAATATATGTATACAAATTAAAAATAATGAATAGAATAGAATGATGAGTAACATGTTTAGCAAAATTTAAATTAGGGGCAGTCTTTTTTAAATTTATTTCAGAAATGTGTTCTTTATATCTTATTTTAAAATTTCTATTTGTCTTATCTATACAAAATTTCTTACCGTTACATTAAAGTTTATATTTACCAGAATTTTCAAAAAAAGGGCTATATAAATAAATAGCTAAATAGCTATATTATTTTGTACATTTTTTATACTTAATATTTTAATATTTCATACAAAAATAGTTAACAACATTATTTGGTTGATAGTTGTATTATTTTTTCTTCAATACATTTATGAATTTTTTAATTGTATTTAAATTTCAATTATTTCTATGGGCTATAATATAGATATATTTTGAGCTCGTGTTGATAATTATGTTTATTAAATGAAATACGTTTAAGCCTATAAAAAATTGAATTAAAAAATTATATTTTTTTGAGAATAAGGGTGATTAGAATCATATGGTGTTATAGCATCAGTTTCTGTAGGTTTTCTGTAAATACTAAAATCCAAGGTTGGGCATTATCATATTAAAAGTTAAAATTAAGTTAAAACATTAAGTTAATTTTCATCCAAAGAATAATACAAATTATTGAATGAGGTTTTTAATATACTTATAATTTACTATTTTAATATGAATTTCCTGTAGACGAAAATAATATGAAATTTAACTTTAATAGTCATAATATGGGCTATATAATATCTACCTACATGTTTATCATTATCAATTGTATTACTAATATTTTCAAAGGTATGTAATAAAGATTATTGCTTTGATGAGTTCCCTTAAGTGAATATCAAATGTTGTGAACGTTTTTCCATTATTAATGTGTGTTTGCTAAATGTCAATCTACTTTCAATAAGCAGAATCAATCGACACAGTGTGCTGATAAAATTAAAGAAATTCTGTGAAGATATCTCATAACACCAAATACTACCAGGCAAGTTAATATTATTTAAATTTTAATACTTTAAAATTGAATATCATGTATTATGACTTATAAGTGTTCTCCTTTCTCAGATCAAAGAGAGTCTTCATTTTTAATTGAATACTGCAAGGTAATATATTATTAATTATAAGAATGATAGGTATAATGAAAGAAATATAATAGTTTTATAATAAATTTACTAAAGAAAAAATTGAAATTAATTTGTCACTACTCTGGGTAGAAGGAATTGAGAAGGAAATTAAATTTTTTTTCAACGGGATGTATGATACTTATTATTTTGTTATCTTAGGTGATGAAACCAATTACAACAGGGCTAGATGTTTTACAAGGTGAACAATATGTGTGTATTGGATATCTATTACCAACAATTACAGCTATAAACAAAGCATTAAATAAATTTAATAATTTAAATTTCTGTAGACTATTGGTCCATGCTTTAAAAAATTGACTAACCAAAAGGTACTTTTATAAATTTGTTTAATTTTTATAATAATCATTAGGATTCAATTAAAAAATGATATATGTACACCAATGCTATTCATAAAAATTAAAACTTATTTATTTAGTTAAAATGGTACAAAAACGTTTTACAGAACTATTTCATAAATAGCGTTTATAATTTATAAATTTATAAATAATAATGCACTTGTAATACTTAAGTTAAAACTGATTATATCATTATATGTTACATGGTACATTAATTATATGTTATATTTTCAGGTTTAAAAATTGCATGCAGTCAAAAACACTACAAGTTTCTTCCTAATTGGTACCAAAGTTTAAATTAATTTGAACTAACCCAGAAGACAGAAACATCATAAAACAACATGTTATTGATCAAAACAAAAATTTTTTTTCTCTAAGTTCTTCAAATCTAAAAGCTATACCATCATCTGCACCTGTCGAGAGATTGTTTATTGTTGGTGGTCAATTATTTGATAAAATGAGAGGATCCATTTCTGATCAAAATTTTGAAATGTCTCTTTTGCTAAAATATAATAAATATTTTCAAAAAAAATATTAATTATGTTTTGTTTTTGTAATTAATTAATATTGGGTATATAATATATATATATTTACATGTTTATAGATAATATCTATTTACATATATATGTTATATAGCCACATAAATGAGATTATCGATTATCTTATTTATATGTTACCTAAATTATATGTAGTGACTTTTAACAATGATTGCTATAGTCATGATTCATAACTATTTTATTATTTATCATGTTTAGCAACAGTGGAAGTACAAAATTGGTAAACTTTAAATAATTGCATACAAATTCATAAATTTTGAAAACACAACTTCTATGTATAAAGTTAACTATTTTAAATGTATAATTATTTTTATATCCTATAACAGATATTTAAATTTTTTGTAAGTAAGGTTTAAAGCTTATATGTAATAAGCAAAATATGTAATTTTTTAAGATATTTATTAAAGGTTTAACATTTGTTGTTTTATTTTTATCTAATAATATAATACAAAATAATTATGGTTTTACTGATAATTGCCCATGTTGGGCTGAGCCTAGTCTTTTAAACTACATGGTGGCTGCATTTTGTCTACCCAGTATAAAAAATATATTTGGGTGGTGGGTATTGCTTGTTTGACTTTTAAAATTAGTGTGAATCAATTAAAAATATTGGTATCTTAGCAGTTAGGAGAAAACTATCAATGGTTTTTTTTAATTTTTGGATGTAAACCACTTGGGTAAATTGATTTGAGAGTAGAACTAGGATTTATTTTAGAAAAGTAGGTTTTTTGATAGCTAGTTAATACTTTTATGTATCATTTCAAATTTCCCCAGTAATTTTCTTAAGCGTAAAAAAACTAATATGTGTGCAATTTTTCATGCAAATTATAAAATTTTAACTTTAAACTAAGTTAGGTTACTTTTTTATTCAAAGTTAACTTTTAACTTAACAAGTTAACAAAAAAAACATGAGTAACTTTTAATTTAACTAAACTTTATTATTTTAAAATAACTTAACGAGTTAAAAAAATCGTTAACTTGCCCGGCCTTGCTATTATTACGGCTTGATTACCCATGTAATATTATAAATCAATATAAGTGTGGAACCTCTATTTTGTAATCGGATTTTAATAATATTTTCTTTTGTACTCTAGGTATAATTTCTTTCGAATTTGTTATCAGTTTATTAATTTGTTTAGTATAAATTATAGTTGGGTCATATGTTAAGTTTTGAATATCCTACCTCTAAGTAATACCTGTAGGTATTTATTTGTATAATACTCAATTATATCTATTAAAGTAGGTAGGCATATGATTTGTACCTACTAATAATTTATACGAATTATGTACTGATGTATTAAACTTTCATTGAAGGTATAATTTAACAACCGATAATACTATGTTGTAGTATATAGCAGATAGGTTAGGTATAGAATAAAATATTTTAATATTCTATAATCAATGCATGTAGGTATTAACTATTAAGGACCAGTTATACCAGACAGATTTAAACCAAGTTTAAACTAGATTTTAAGACCGTAACATACATTTACAAGATTAGTTTAACACTTAGATCTTAGTTAACACTTAGTTTAAAACCAAGTTTAGTTAAACCAACGATCTTGACGATTTAAATCAGGTTTATCAATATTTTTGCCATAGATTCATATATTTTGGCGGTTACATCAAAACAATTTTTTGTGGAATCCTATACAATATATATTTTATATTTTAATCGGTTTTCAACAGTTACAAATAATGTTTATGTATTGTTAAATTTTAAATTCTGAGTGAAGCAAAGAAGCTTATGGTTTTATAATGATGTTTTTTTTTATTATTATTATTTTGTTCTGTGGACAACTTTTCTACCAGATACCTTGCCCTGATTTTTATGTGTAGCACCTATTATGAAATGAAATCGGTGTGGGTAGGTACTTTAAGGAGGTAATTTTTCAATTTTCTCAACAAATGTAAAAAATCGAGGAAAAATGTAAGAAATGTAGATATTAAAAAATATGTCTGCCTTTTTTTTCCTGTGAACAATTTTTCTACCAGCAATTTTTTGAACATAAGTATATTACCGATTTAGGAATGAAATAAATTGAAAAATTAGATTTATTCTTTATAATTTTTTATTCGAACGATTTTTGTCAAAATCTGATATTAAAACTACTTCATAAAGAATACTACATAAAACTCAATTTTTTTTTTTTGACCACAAGGTAAGACTTTTAATGAATGTTAAATTTTCATGCATTTTTGTTTAGTCTAATAATTTTACCACATAGTACCAACCGAATAAAAATTACGTAAAAAACTTGCAAAATTTAAATGTTTATAAATAACTCAAAAAGGCTTAATTTTTTTGAAAATTTTACCACGTCTAGAAAAGATAAATATGATTTTTTTTATCCATATTTGAAGTCTATAAAATTGATATGAATTTTTTTAACTGAATTTTATATAATGTATATATTATAACAATATAGAATTATTTAACATAACATATAATATCCGCATAATATCACAAATTCAAAAAGCTATAATTTCAAAATTTAGTCGGCTAAATGTTGACTTTACCATCATTCAAAATTCATCTAATCATGGTAAGGCGATTTCAGAATTGAGCGGACTAACTAAATTTCGAAATTATAGCTTTTTGAAGTTTTCATATTATGCGGATATTATATATGTTGTGTTAAATAACTCTATATTTATCGTAATCTAATGGTTATTCATGCCACTAAATTATCATCTAGGGATCCCGAGTTCAAACCCGGGTTTCCGAGCAAAATTGTTTGCACTTTTTTTCCCTTTTACTCCTCTAAATAGGGAAAAACAAATGCATTTTAAGTATACTTAGAGACCTAGCTATCGCTCGCTCGGACGATTTTAATCGAACACAAAACCCGTCGATTTGTTGTGCAAATTTTTATGCCAAAAATCTTGCTCCCATATATCAAGTGTAGCTTATTTTCTGAAAGGAAAATTTATCTCCATATTTCAGGAAGAACATTTTTGTGATTTTTCAATCGGTTTTCCTAATAACTAGGAAAAACCAGGATAAAATGTCGGAAAAACAAAAAATGTACAAAATGTAGGTATTAGTAAAAAAAATATGGCCTTTTTTTCTGTTTACAACTTTTCTACCAGACATTTTGGCCTGATTTACAATGATAACACTTTTCAGAAAGTAAATCTTACTGGGAAGGTACTTTAAGGAGGACATTTTTCGAGTACAATAATTTAAAAGTTAAAATAAATTTTTATCCCACTAAATAAATAATAATTAAAATAATTATAACATGAATAACAAATATAATAATAATAATTAATAAAAATTAACTGACTAAATAAAAAATACTTTTATTTTAAGTAGCTTTTTGCAAGCGATTTGATCAACAATATTTATCATTACTGTTTTCATTTCGATGAATATTTAACAGTGAAAAAATTACGTACAAAACTAGCAAAATTAAAATGTCTATAAATTGCTCAATAATTTTACCACGTCAAGAATAGGCAAAAATTGACCCTCTCTTTCTCCCTTCAGGGACTGGCCTAGCACATATCTCCATTACCCTAGGACGTCTTTTTAAATTTGATTTTGAAATAATTAAAAAAAAAAAAAATGGCATTTATTTTTATTCTCAAGCAAACTTTGTTTGATTTTAAAAATAAAAATAATTTGTATAGAACTTTTTATCAATGTATCAAATTATTGATTTTTTTGGGGGTTTAGAACAATTTGGTAGGTACCTAAGATACTTACATAAAACAAAAATAGTTCGATTTGTCATTAAATTTACATTTATTATGAATGTTGTCAAAATTTAAACATACACTTTTACAAAAATAAAATTGACAACGATTTCTTCATCAGTAAGAACAACTTACAACGAATCACCACGAATTTTGTATCAATTTTTCGAGTTATTTTGTGGGACGAAATACAATATAAAAGATATTATAAGTAGATACCTATGACACTCGTATAGTAGACTATTTACAATCGTTGTGTTGATGTCATATACCTATATGTTATCTACATCGATCAAGTTATATTCCCAATTAAAAAGCACACTGAAAAAAGTCTAATTTAATTTTTTCCCGAAAAAAGTCTGACCACAAAATTACCAAACTGAAAAAAAGTTTGGTTTGTTTAATTGTATATACCGCTCGGGCGATAAATGTGGGTCAGACGTTAAGACAAACTAAATTGAACTAGGATAAACTATGCAGAATATTAAATCTACTCCGTTCCGTCAGGGGGAGGAGGGTCGACATTTTGTTGCAAAACCTCCAAACAGAAAGGAATAGATTACAGTTGCAGTAGATACAAATCGGTACACGTGTAGATAACATACGCCATGCCGGTAGATAGTATAGGTTCCTACGACACGTGTACCTATCGAAGGTACTTATACTTAATGAGTATCTTAGGCTTTTAATATTGGCGTTCGTCTTCGAAAATCTAGGGGGGGACACTGTATTTTTTCAATAATATTTCCTAATCACCTATGATATTTTAATTTTTCAATTATGTCATCAACAATCGATAGTGAAATTAATCCTATCATATAATATAATTTATATAACTATCATTTTTTTTATTTATTCAATTAATTTAATATAAATTATAAAATTGTATGTATAAATTTATAACAGACATAGAAAAGCCAGGGAGGCCATGTCCCTTTCTTGCCTCCTCCTCATGGACGCCCATGTATCTTAGTAATATGTATATCCATATAGGTATTAGGTAGGTACAGAAAAACATTTCGGAAGTTAATTAAATAACAAAATTAAGCATTTTAAAGTTTAAACACAGTTTCGGCACTCGTATGTACTTGTACTTGTATATACTGATATTGTGGAGATATACCTAATTATTTTTAGTAATTTAATCAAATTTTATTTAAATTTAAATTTAATTCTAAAACTATTAAAACATATTACTATATTACCTATGTTGAAAATTAACTCAAATATTTTTAAAATTATATATTTCTCATGTGATAAATTATAAAAAACTGTACAACTATTGAATGCTCATAAATAATTGTCAAATAATATTGTGCAAACAAAATTTCTCTTCACATGTGAAACATTAACCAAATAATTAATTTTTGGTTGAAAATCGTCAAAATATGCAAACAAAATTTATACCTATTTAAAATCCATTCAAATCTTTGAATTTTTATAAAATACTAAATAGACACAAGGAAAAAAAAAATCCCACAAATAATAATCAATATATTCTCACTGCAGAATCTAAAATACAGTAGGTAAAAGTAAAATAAATAAAAAAGAACCAATATTACTGATGGGTGTGCCACTGTTGTGTGTGGGAAGTCGAGAAGGTAGGATACATACGCATATTTGATTTAGGTAATATATCTGTACACACTACACATGTCCTAACACCATTCCTCACGAAAAACGATTCTGAGCATCCGAGCTTAAGGCTCGGTTAAGTAAGTTTTATTAAAACAAATTATACCAAACCACATATTAATTTATATTACAGTATAAATAAAAAATGCTACCAAAAGCTTTCTTATAATTTTTTGATTGGAATAAGATTACTGGTAAAAATGTTTACAAAAAAAAAATAACAAGAAAAACCAATCGAATCTGCTTCACGTCGCAACACTTAAAGCTGTGCTGCACCACCATCTATTCAATGCAATTTTCTTTGGTCAACAGCCGCCTAAATTATCCTCTTTACACAACCCCTTCAACCGCCACTACAACTTTTTAGTGCCGCTTTCCGTGAAATGTCGCGATTCAAAAATGTAGAATAGGTAAATGTAAACAACTCAAATTTTACCACGTTGTAAAATGCGAATAGTATAACTATTCTGAGGAAATTTCAGATCTCTACGGTTATTTTTACTGAACTACGACAAAAATAGAAATTAATGAAACTGTACATTTTCCCATTTTTCCCAATTATTGGGAAAACTGCAAGGGAAATCGAAATATTACTTCCAACTAGATTCAACATTTTTTGATCGGAGCAAGATTTCTAGTAGAAAAGTTGTTAATAGAGAAAAAAAACATTAATAATACATTTACTAGGTTCATAGTTAAAACCAATAAATTTCCCGCCGGTCGCCCAGCTCAGAATTTAAAATATTGATAGGTGACAGCCACGATTTCGCCATGATAATTTCTTCATAGTAGTTACCGTCTCCGCGACGACGGATACCTACAACGCCTGTCAGTGTGGTATATCCCGCACGGCGCGGCGGACGTGGTTTATTATTATTACCTTTATACTTTATTTCTTTCTCATTTGGTCGACAGCAGTTTTTCAAGGTAATACACACGGCACAACTGAACCGCCCGGAGCCGGGCCCCCTCTACGGCGGCCTACACGTCTAATAGTACCTACGGACTCGTCCGACGATTGTTGCAGCACTACGCGCAAGCGCACGCAAGCAGATCGTTCGCACGCGCACGATCTAGCGGCCAGGAGCCGCATACTACATAATGTATAATAATAATACCTACCTATATTCTGTATTTCTGTTCATATGTTTTACACAATAGATAAAACAAATTATCTCATTGATTCGTAAAAACTCGAATACCTACTCGCGCACACACGTCCGTTCGTGCCGCAACATCGTTCGGCGGTTCATCGTCGTCCCGCACACACACACACTCTTATTTTTCGTTCTATGTTAATGCCTGCCCCGAACAGTCCGACGTGTCCGGTGGTGGGCGCCGATTAATATTCGCCGTACCGTTCAACACTGACGGTCGTCCCTATCGCCAGTATCGTTGTTATTGCGGTGTGCGCTGTTGCGCGGACGTAATATCGAAAAAGCATAATATTATTAGGTATGTGCCGTCGTCATGTTCATCGGCCGTTTTTATTCTCGCCGCCGGCACACGACGAATAATCGATTTCGCGCATTCCACTCGTAAAAGTGCTAGCAATCATCACATCATAGGTACCCTTAATCGATAATAATATTATAAAAAAAAATTTTAATTTCAAAAACATCATTCCCTTCCGTTTCCCCACCAATTTGGACGTTATTAATTTTAACGCATATTTATTGCCGAGCGTGTGCGCGCGTACTCGGTACTGTTGTACTATACAATTATTAGTTGTTACGTTACATACCTATTACCCAGCTACCTACCTACTCGTTATTATTATTACGCACGCACATAATATTTTACAAATTAGTACAATATAAGTGTTATCGTTATCATCGATTTCGATATTACCCATTATCGCCGCGACGGGTTCCGCTCACCGTGTTATCGATGTAGACCCCGAAACCGTCGCAGAATAGATTAAAACGTTCTCCTCACGTACCATGTACACTGTAGGAACGAATAACGATGCGCTGAACGACTAGCACCATTCGGACGGAACGATCATTACACCGCCGTCGTCGTCGTTATTGTCGAACAACCAGGTGTGAACGTCTTGGGGGCCCGTCGAGTCATGGACCGGGCTGACGGATCGGGAAATTTCACAGGCAACCCGGACATCTGTTCACAGGTATGTAAATTCGATGACTGTCTGTTGAACGTTTTTCATTTTGATAGTCAAAAAACTACGAAAGCAGTCGTGTCGTGTGTTTTATGAACGCTCGAGGACAACTGCGACATGAAGTCGTCATTTACTCGTCAAGAATGTTCGGTGACATTTTCCCGTATATCTACCCAGTTACCTAGGTAGTATAGGTTTTCCTTGAACTATGAAAACGGACATAAGCATAAACATTGTGTGCGTGTATATTATGTATATATGTATGTATGTATGTATGTATGTATGTGTGTGTGTGTGTGTGTGTGTGTGTGTACACATACGGTTTCCTGGTTGCCTCAGTCAGTGTCTTTACAGATGTCTGACTTCTCTGTTGTTTGGTTAAAGAAATAAAAATTGTTTTGAATAGATATCCATTATATACCCAAGTGGTATTTTTCATAGTTTTTTTTTATTTTCTCAACATAGCCGGTTACATGAAAGACTCAGGCTTTTTGGTCCACGATCGGGTAATGTACCTACTGATATTGTTATACAGTTAAATATTTTCAGTGATGGGAAAGTTATTTTTAAAAATGTACCACCTAGTTCAATTTCAACAATTTTAAATAAGAGTAAATTATCTTTGAAATGATCCATAGGTACCTATATAATATTGTTATTTATTTTAATAACGCTATTTACCAAATATATAGTGAGTTACAGGGTAGTTAGTATGTATACAAAATTTTACAATAAGTATCTATATGTATGAGAATAATTAACCTTTTTCCTATAAGTGCTGATGTAAACATTCACTTATCAGTAAAGTTTTAGAATGTATGTATTTATTCAATAAAATATTGTTTCTTATGAAATTACCACACCACTAATCACCTATTTAACTAATATGGTTATAATTAATACTTAACTAACAAATTATATTTTCATAATGAAAACCAAAAATTGAAATATCTAGATAATGTATAATGTACATAATATGTGTCTAATATTATTATGTAAATAATTAATAGAATATAACCATGCTATGTTTTAAAGTTTGCCATACTTACCAAAATTATTGAACTCACTGTTAAACTTTATCACAAAGATAAAACTCCTGAGTTATGTTGTATCTTTGTATCCTAAGATTTGAAAAAAAATAAAGCAAAGCCACAAATTAATGCCACTATTAGGTATTTGCAGAAGTATATATAAACAATATTATTTAATATTATGGTACTTGTTTGTTATTGCCCCATCATAAAGTTGTATGAAAAATTAAATTTAATACTATTAAATGAATTTTAGTGACTTACAGTTATTTTCAAAAATGCTACTGGAATTTTATGTTTTACATAAATAAATTTAATTTAAGTTAGTGAAATGCGTTACAATGGTGGTGTCATAAAAGAAGTTGCCTGGTTTTAGACTACCAATACACACAATTGTCCATTTCATTTTCATTGTTTCTAATTTATTAATTATTTATTATATTGTTTATTTTACTTATGGTGGGGTGATAACAAACAAGTACTTATATTATTTAACAATATATATTTTAAGATTTATCATGACTAGATCTAGTCATTATAATTGCATAAATCAAACATCAAAATTCTCAATATTTAGTTACATCAAAATAAAATTATATTTGTGACATACACTTTTCTATTTTTTTTTTTTTCTTATAGTTAGGTATAATTTTATCTCATTATAAAAAATCGAACAATTTTAATTTTAAATTTTAAATTATCAGATAAAGAAGAAATAACTTTTTATTTAAAATCAAATATAATAGGTACTGAAACTTTATTTTTAGAATTTTATTTAATTTTAGAAAATTGTTTATTGCTCCAAGAACAATTATCATCATATGCTTTTCTTTTATAATCACCAGCAAGTTAGTAGTACGGTTTGTTACATTTTTACATATTTTATTATGATTAGTTCATAGGTTCATCATGACAATTTTTCAGCAAGAGTACCTACCTATATTATGTTGTTTGATATATATTTTATTAGTTAAAACATAGAGGTAATAATATTCAATTTAATAATCCGTATTTGGCCATTGATTCACTTTTTGATCTATCAGTATGAAGTTTAACTGTTTATTAAATATATAAAAGTTAATATTATTAGTGGTTTTTAAAATAAATTAATTACCTACCAAATAAATATTATAAGTGGATTTCAAAGGATGTATGATCTTATTATAGAAATTATTTAAAATATACCTACCTAGATACCTATAATTAATTTAAAACTAATTCTAATACATTTTTCTTGAGTATGTTTGACTAATTCATGAAATTTAAGTGTCTTTGGTTTGTGAATTTATATGCCTACTCATGAAATGTATTAAGTTTATTTTTATTGTGTTCTATTTCTACAATATGTAATATTTATATACACAATATCTATTTATATGGTAATTGCAATCTGTTTGCATTAACTTATTTTTAAGGTTCTTGTCAAATATATTAGGTATGTATCTATACCTTGTTTCATAAGAAAACATTTTCATTCGGCATCCCACCCGGTAGTACTAGTCACAACCATAGATATCTTAAGAAATGTTAAGAAATGACATGTCTATGATTGTGACTGGTGCTACCTTATGGGGATGTGCACCACCTAACGAAAATCCTAATTAAAAACTGGTCACAAAAGTGGTATGTTCTCTTTTGAAACAGGGTATATATCAATTTAAATAATTTAAATAGACACTGGCAATAAAGATAAGAAATATAAAAAAAAAAAAAACAGTTTTAGTTCCTGTTTAGTTGTATAAATAAGTAGGTACTAAAACTTTTTTTTTTTTTATTTATGTAAAAGTATTGTTTAATTAAATTAAAACTTATATTATATATACCAAGAATTAGTTACGGTTGATGATTATTTATTTCCAGTAGATTTTTTTGTTTTTAATATGATGTGATACTGCCTGTATGTGGTGTCTGTTTTAAAAATTTACAACATAGAAATATTTGTGTTTAACGGGGATAGCTTTGTGTTGTTAGTTTTAATACTAGTGTGAATTGACTTATTATCAAACTTTAAGATAATAAAATTATCTGAACAGATAATAATTGTATCAGTTTTTAAAATTTTTAAGCAAGTTATAAGAATTTGTAAATATTGTGATATTTCACATATTCATATTATTGCTTAAAATTAAAATATCAAGAAGTTTTACAGATTATGTTCTTATCTTCAAGTTATAATATTAGATATTATAATAGTAGATAATAATTTAATTCATTCTAATATTAAAACTAACAGTACAAAGTTGTGGTTGTTCCTGCTGAATGCAAAATTTCTATGTTGTATGTTAGTTAGGGATAGCACCATGTGGTTATCTTAACATTAATTAGTACAACTGAAGATAATTCATTGTTAATTTGCATTATATAAACAGATTTGTATTTTTCCATATCTAGTAATTCTTCATTAATTTTGTGGTCAATGATATTGTATTAATATATAGGGTTGTCTTGTGTATAATACAGTAAAATAATACACATTGTATGTATACACCTTAATTGTATACATTAAATATATATACACAAAGATATGCCTATTGTGATATCTTCAAAGATAATAAAGACAATCAAACTTTTTTTTTTTTTTATTCTCTGGAATAAAGACAACAAATATTTATATTGCAATTATTTCCTAGCCCTTATCTCAGTGAGTAATATAAACAAAAACAAAATTTGATTATCACTGGTGGGACACCCTTTATAATAATATAAATTATTTTTTTAAAAAACTAGTTGTTTATTTATTATACTGTAATTTATATCTATCTAATTATAGTTTACTTGGTACATATGCTTGCATTATTTTTTATCTGATAATAAGAAAAATACTATTAAAAATAAAATAAAAGATTGTATACATTATATATCTAAATTGTATAGTTATATTTTCATTCCTAATATAGTAAAAATTATAAATTTAATATGTAAGTAATTAAGTTGCTGTTGTTACCTTGGTACAAAGATTAAAAGAAAATTTTCATACTGTTAATTACATTTTTTTAATTAATAAGCTTTAAAGATTAGGTGTAAAAATCCAATATTCTAATCTATTCGTGTTCTTATTTAGCTAAGTGTTTACACATTTTAAAGGTTTAGTTGGTATATTATTAATAACTACATATGAGTATCCTCAGAATGGATATCTTCTTTCCTTTCAGTCATGAACAACAGTATTGGTGCAATTTTACAATTTGTAGATGCTCATTATTTTCAGATAACTAAAAGATTTATTTATTAATTTTGACACTTGATATCTCAAAATTACATTTAGATTTAAATTTGTGATTTATAAATATTTAATGACAAAATGGATTTAGTTTAAAATGTTTCTTAAAATCAGAGCTCATTGACCTTGATTTTGTAACCTTACTGAATAAATTCAATGATTTACCAATAATATATGAGTTATGTAATAAGAAGGTTGCTATTCCTGAATTAATATTAGGTATGATAGTATGATTGAGTTTAAAGTCACTGCTATTCATTCTATTAAATTATTTATTTTTTTTATACAATTTATCGTTAAAAATAGTTGATAATACTAAATAGTTTTATTTACTAATTGCCTGATTTTTTTTACAAGTTTTACTTAGCATTATAAATTATAATATAAACAAATTTTAATTAACTTTTTAGTAAGATACAAATGGTATACTTCAACAACATTCTTATTTATTTAATATTCACTAACATTTTTTTCAATTTTAAAAAATAACATTAATCACTCGTATTTGTTTATTCAAAAATATAAAATATTTTTTGAGTGGGTATCTTTTATTGTTCAAGGACGTTGTTTACCATTACTTTATTAGGCATTTTACATAGATTTCAATTCATATATCAGTGGTTTTCAACTTTTTTGGGTCCATGGCTCTTCTGATTTTGAAAACCAAATTAGCGGCCCCCTTACGAATAATGATAATAATAAAAATTAAAATAAACAAATGTATTGTATATTATTGTACTATATTTACTATAAACGCAGCTCCTTTGATAATTAACTCTGGGAGCCACAGATTAAAAACTACTGCCATATATCATAATGCTCATAACACAATTAAAAAAAAAAAAACGTATTTTAGATTCTAAGCAGTGATGAATGTATTGGTTTACAATGATGTTTATTAATATTTTTTTTATTTGAAAACTTTTCTACCAGTAATTTCGTTCTGATTAACAGTAATAGCGCGTTTTCTGAAAGGAAACGGAAAACGGAAAAATAGGTACAATATCAAACAAATATTATTTAAGAAAATATAAAAATGCATATGTAATTATTTTACCGCAATATGACATATATATTGACAAAGCAACAATATTAACCGAACTCGCCCTAACTCGTTTTTTGTTGGCGATGGTTAATTGTTACATACATAAAATGTCCTCCTACCTTCTTAACTTTTCACTTACAACAATGACTTCCCCATTTGCGAAGTATGTTCGTATTTTTTGTTTGAAAACTGGCCATCTCCTTCTCTATTTTCTTAAAGATTTTAAATGAATTTGGTTTTTATTCTTTTTTCAATCAGTGTGGAATCGAATAATTTTTATTTAGCCTAATTTTAGTTTAAAACTTAAAGGTTTTTATTATTATTATTTTTTTCAAAATGTGTGTTTTCCAGTATACCGAATCGTGATCTAAGATTACCGATCGCGTAACTGCTGATACAATGTAAATTAAATATACTTGGTTTTCCTTGCGCGATCGCTGTCGGCTCGAACGACTTGTTTTGAAAACAAATAATATGTTACGACACTCATGTTTCCCTTTGACGTCGGCCGTTCAAAGAGAAATATGAGTTCTGCAATGTCCAAGTTTAATAAAGTTCAAGACGAGCTATTGGTTGAATGCGTAGCCAAACATCTGCTAATTTATAATCCCCATAATAAAGATTATAAAGACTTGAATAATATAAGAGATGTCATTTAGAAGGATATAGGTAGGTATGTGAAAATATTAGGCGAAGTGGTAAGTAAGCAAGTATTATAAATAGGTATCGTTTCTAAAAACATTGTTATTAAGAATATAAATATATTAATTGCATACATATTTTTTTCGAATAATATATTGATATGAATGATTAATAGTATCTATAGTTTTGTGTTCTGTCAAGTAAATAACCAATTTTAAATTTTCTCATAAAATTAATTCGTAGTTTTGTTTTATGTAGATCAACAACTCCCGAATTTAGCACTTCAAAATATTGAATACGACTGAACGTTAAATGATGAAATATAAATTATATAAATCTCGATCTCAACGTAGAACCGTCTAGAATAAACTAAGATACCGTTCGAATAAAAAAACGACATGAAATTTTTTTTTTAATCTAGTTGGTCGTTTTTTGATTTTTCGTGCAGTTTTTTGAATAATTAGCAAAATCAAAAAAAAAAGACTAACATACTTCG
The DNA here is from genome assembly GCA_902439185.1 of Cinara cedri. NCBI lineage: Eukaryota > Metazoa > Arthropoda > Insecta > Hemiptera > Aphididae > Cinara > Cinara cedri. Next base: position 27,535 of record CABPRJ010001035.1, on the reverse strand, counting down.
TACGATGGATGCAGCCACTGTTGTTGGTGAGAAGTTGATAATATAGGATATACAGAGGGGAAATTAATTTGTATTTGTTATCAACGATAAACCATTGCTAACGAAAAAACGATTGTGAGAAGTTCAGTTGATAGTAAATTAATAATAGTATTTAATTAATAATTATATGTTATTATAAGTGATTTGCTTATTGTACTTGTTTATTGTAGGTTTATTAAATAAAAGTGATTATATTATGTTATGGGGAAATAAAACCGCCATTAAGTTATTATAATTTGTTTAAGTAGGTTTTTAGATATATATCAACTAACAATTTTTAATCAACTAAAAGAAGCTAATTTAATACCCAAAAGATCATTTATGATTTTATAAACTACATACGATAATAATATTGGTTTTTAAATAATATGTGTATGATAGATAAAAATTAATTTGTTTTTAATCAGTAAGGTATCATTTAATTTTATATTTATAATTTAAGTATAAATAATAAAAATGATGGCTCAAGGGGGAAGGAGAGAAAAATTAAAATATATCCAAAACAACTTGAGTCTTATCTTTTATATCTACTTATACTTCCTATGATATTTTGTATTTTAGATTTTGAGTGTAGTGAAGAATGTATTAATTTTACAATGTTTATTTTTTTCTTTAAATTGTGACAAAAATTTCTACCAAAAATTTGACTTTTTTATGTAAGTGTAGCACCTTTTCTGAAAGGAACTTTCGCCTAATGGTACTTTGTGGAGGTCATATTTTGATTTTCCAAGGTGTTTTCATAATATCTGGGAAAACCTAGGATAAAATTTAAGAAAAACGGGAAAATGTATGAAAATAATGCTCTTTGTTTAAAAATATTAGTATGGGCTTTATAAATTGAAATTTGGATTTATAACTTATATTTGCATTTTCTAAACATGGTCAAATTTTGAAAATCGTGTTTGAGTTCAAAATTCTGTGAAACAATCTAATTTTTTAATTTTTTGTTTTGATCATATGCATACCTATTGCCTATTTAAGATTTAAGAACGATGGTGAAATCAAAATTGATCGGACTGACTTAGTTTTGATTATATTAATTTATAATTTTGAAACTATACCTTTTTGAAGTTCTGATATTGTGCGGATATATGTGTTATCTTAAATATCTCTTTATTGTCAATTTTATACTGTCTGTAGTAGTCTAGTGGTGGTAGTGTGGTACATACCTATTGTCATCCCAGAGATTGCAAGTTCAAACGCGAGTTCGGAATTTTTTTTTACAAAACCATGTCCGGGTTGATAATATGGAAAAAACAAATGCATTTTATGTGCATCTGTTGCTCAAATTATTTTAATCGAAAATACCTCCATTTGTTGTGAAAACTTTTCTATCAGAAATCTTACTCCGATTTTTAAGTGCACGACAACATACCTATTTTGTAACATTGTGGATCTAGTTGTTGACAAAGAAAGTCGAATTTATAGTTTTTTTTATTTTATATATTTTCATATAATATTGTGTATTATTTATAGATCAATTAAAAATATGAAATTGTATAATAGAAAAATATTTTTTCTTCCTACACGAAAAAATATGTGTTTGCTGTGTAATTCATTGTATTCAATATATCTTTATTTTACTATAATATAACACTATGTATAATTATTATTGTATTACTATATATTGTTAAAAAAGCAATACTATTAACCGAGTTAACCTTCCCTTCTATATCCTACCTTCCCAACGTCCTCTTCTTTTTTTTATTATAATATGCTCAATATACAATTTTCTTATTGTTAAGATATTTATTTCTTATATTTAATTAAAATATAAAATACTTTAAAGTAAATAGTAATTGTCTACCCTATTTTTAGTTTTATATTTGCAAACATCTGTTAGATGAAATAAATACAAACCACTATTTAATGCTGTAATTGTTTTTCTTGTTAAAATTTGTCTTGCATAACAAATTTATGTTATTAATGAATGAGTAGGAGTATCTACTCTCACAGTTAGAAGGCGTTGGCAATAGAAGTGGTTTTGTGGGGGCTTTCATGCAGACCACCACACCTGTCTGTCTGTTGATATATTATGGTCTTAGGAAATATGAAATTAATCGTAAAGAATTTATAATTCTTTTTATTTTATACTTACGATTATAATTTTCAAATACATATTACCTATAAATACTTTAAATTTAGGTTTAAATGGTTGATTGACAAGACAATAGATACAGTTATAGTAGACACATACACTACCAACAATTTTAAGACTAAATATTATATTATTGGTACAAGTGTCTTAATTTTGAATGTTTGGCTCACACTTGTTTGTCAGTTCTATAAATCAAAAATGAATAGAAAATGTGAATTAAAAATACTAATAGTTAATACTTTAATTGTAGAACTTTTAGCAAATTTTGTAAGCTAAGGTCATTAGAAGTAGTTATTGAATTAATATTAATTAATATTGGTATAGCTGTAAATACTAAACAAGTTGGCAGTTTTTTTAATTTCATTTTAGATTGTGAGTGAAGCAAAGAAGCTTATGGTTTTAAAAATACTTTTTTTTTTTATATGTGCGTAACTTCTACCAGAAGACTTGCTTAGGTTTCTAAGTGTAGCACTTTTTCTGAAAGGATATCAGTGTGGGTAGGTACTTTCTTTAAGGAGATAATTTTTCGAGTTTCTCAAACGTTTTCTTATTAAATTTGAAAAACCAAAAAAACGGGAAATATTAGAAATGTAGGTATTAGTTAAAATATATTATGGCCTTCTTTTTTTCTGTGTACAACTTTTCTACCAGTAATTTTGCTCCGATTTACAGAGAGCACTTTTTCTAAAAAGAAATCTGTCTGAGGAGGTACTCTAGGGATGTCATTTGTCGATGTTTCCCAAGAGTTTTCCCAGAATGTGAAAAACCAGGAAAGAACATGGGAAAACCAGGAAAATCGGTACAATTTTAAACAAATATTATAAAGAAAATATATAATGCTTATTTAATTATTTTACCATAATATGACATATATATTGTTGATAAAGCAACTGAACTCTGTTCAGAATTGTTGTTTTATATAAGCAATGGTTTATCACTGTTTACAGTATACATTAAATTATCTATAACAGTAGCTGCACTCATCCTCATTATCCTATGATGTCTTTTTTTGTCAATAATATTAATATTATTCACTCATTTTTATTTTCTATGTGTATTATACAATGCAACATAGGAATTTGAGATCAAAACTTTTATACTAATTTATTCTATTAACTTCCACCAACAATTTATTGAAAAGATTACACATTTAAAAATTATAATTAGTTATGAAAACTTTAGTCAGACCCAATATGAAAAAGTTAAATAGTTGATATGAAATGGACCATGTCAAATTTACTTTTTTTAGAATCTTCATCATATCACCAGAATGATGGAATATATTAAAAATAAAATAAAATAGCTTGTATTTTTGTTCAATAATATACAATAACAATTATAAGAAACAAAGTCATATATTTACTTTAAATTGTTCTTAACCCTAGAGCACACGCTTCATGGTCTAAAAGACCTGGGTTTTTGAATTGTGTTATTGTTTCAAAAATATGGAATATTAACCTAACCCAACCTAGTTTAGAAACCTTCTAATTAGGTTATGAACTACAATTAGATACAACTCCCAACTATATATGATTTGATATCTGGAAAATAGAAGAGTTAAAAGTTCATTACTTATACAAAAACTGTCTATAAGACTGAGTGTGTGTTATACTGTGACATTTTTAAACAATTTAATTTTATATAAATTCAATTGTGGGTTATTTTTAAACTATGTTTCCTAATAATTTTTGGCCGATAAATGTTTGTCAATCATTATTTTATTTCCATTGTGTCTGGTGAGATTGTTGTTAGTTGACTGTTGATATTGCTGTAGATGAGTACATGGTTGGTGATTTCTATCATTTATCATAATTTAATTAAATTTTTAATAATTAATAATTTCAATGCATGGTCAAAAACACGGTGGATTCTTGTGAATATTTTAATACCTGTGCTCTAGGGTTAATAACCATGAAATTTATTAATTTTATAAATATATGTAATGTTTGTATTTGTTTTTAGGCCAAAGACAGAGCTACTATCAAATGGCTTCTATCAAAGGCGTATAATAATAGGATTCCAGAAAATTGTATAGAGCCATTTTATAAAGATTATGATGTAAGTAAAAAAATACTTAGTTAATTATAATTATATTTTACAAATATCTTCAATTTTAATAGAATATTAGAGAACAAAAATGTGTTTAAATTTTTTTTTTTTTAATATAGAATCAAGAACATCTTAAACCATCTTTGGTACATTCATTAGCTAATGCTGAGCTGTATTGTTTAGCACTAGGGAATATATATACTGATCCAAATTATCATAATCTTAACCATTGGGGTGTTATCCAAGCTCTTAATAGAAAGGGTGTGAGCATAAATGATCCTTCAGTGACTGAAACAGTATTAATTCAAACTACACCTTTAAAACTTGTAAGTTTGTATGATAATATAATATTTATTAGTTAAAATGTAATATTGTGTCTTATTACTGATAATAAATTTATTTAGGTATTCATTCTTTAATAAAAACAAACATATTAAGAAGTTATTTTAAATTAAATATAATTTAAATTTAGAATTAATTTAATCAATTGAACAAATAATGTTGTATTTATTAGTAATATTTTTACTTATTTATTCCCCTTTTCCTCTTTACTTAAGTTAAATGCTATATTTTTAGTTTTTTTTTTTTTTCAATAGAGTGCACACATGATGATTATGGAATCTGTAATGAAATTATATGCCAAGGAAGTAGCAACACCTAACCGTGTAATGGCTGCTATCCAAAGACTGAATAATGTTCCTCATAAAACTGCAATTTCAATGCCTGAAGATTATGAAAAAGCTATTTTATTATGGATCAATCGAACTGTGGAAGCATTAAAACATCGCTTATCAAGTTCACAAATGGTTAGTTTAGTTTTATACAGTTAGTAATTATTATTTTAAATTGATCCCATTTTAATATATAAACCTAGGAGAATTTGTCTGTTCCTGACATTGCTTCTGTGAATGATTTCCATGAAATAAGTGATGGAGCATCAATTGCAGCTTTAATTTCATTTTATTGCCCTGATGAATTACCTTGGGAGTATATTACTGTATCTAATGCACCAAACTCTTCAGATTGTATTAAAAACTTCAGTGTTATTAATGATTTTTGTGATCGTAGCTTGTCATATAGCATATTTCACATGAGACCTCAAGATGTTTATTATATAAGAGGGTATTAATATTACTAATATTAAATTTAAAAAAACATTTAAAAATTCATACATTTTGTTATAGGTCTATGAAAACAAATTTAATTGCCTTTCTTGCTGATTTATTCAATGTTTTGGAAATTCATCCAGCTAAATGTGTCAGTTTCAATCAGGGTAGAACTGATTTAGCAGATGGTAATTTGATTATTTTAGTTTTAACTGTACAAATTATTATTTTGTGGACGTGTAATAATTAGAATATTACTTTTCATAATAAGCTATGCTTAAGAATGGCTAAAGTTTGAATATTTTAAATTAATTGATCTGTTAAAATCATACTTTACACATATTATTAAACACAGCAAGCAATTTCTATATTAATTATATTTTTACTTAAAATCTATATATATATATATATATATTTTTTTATTTATATGCTTATATAAACTGCTGAGAAAATAAAAGTATTATTTTCGTTGCATTTGAAATTATTTCCAATAATTGGTATTTATCAAAAATATATGTAATACATTAATAGTAAATGGTTTTTTGTTTTCCTATTAATCATAGAAATATTAGAAGCATAGTTTAAAATCAAACTAAATGGACAAATTCATTAATTTAATAGATTTGTTTGTATGGAACTTTTAAATGACATTAAAGGATATTCAAGTTAAATTACATGTCCACAATATATGTATTTAAAAATTATATAATGTAATAAAGTATTAGGATATTTATTTTTAATATTTAATTTGTGACTCCAACAAAATAAAAGATGTTTTTTTTTTCATTTAAAAAATATTCTCAATATAATTTGTCAATAATGAATTATTAAGAACAAAATCAAATTAAATGAAAAAGATCTTGTATTTCTAGTAGGTATACTTCTGTCCTAATATAATTTATATTTGTATTCTACAATTAATCATTGCTAATGAAAAATGATTTTAAGTGAAGTTGGGTTTAACACAGTTTAAATGATATGATTTTTTACAATTTCCATAAAAAATTTATAAAGAATATATTATATCAAATATATGCAAATTATGACAATTTCATGTTTGTTTCATAATTTCAGACAACAATTTTTCTCTAAAATTAAAAAAAAACTACATTAATACATTTTTAATAGATGCATTGGCTTAATTTTTATTGATTCTATGTTATCTTGGCTATGCAATGAGAAAAATATAACTAATATTAGTAACAGTAATCTATTAAGAATTGTTATTTGATTTCAATGATACTCAAAGGTTTCTTGAGAACATCATAGGTCAAAAAGAATGCTGGGAATCAAACAAGTTTAGGAAGCACTGTTCTTATCAATCACCATAAAAAACAAAATCAAAAATAACAAACCTTTACTACATACATATTTTTGTTTTGTCTATTTATTCCCAATTATTAAAAAACTGCAAGGAAAATCAAAATATTATATCACCAATAATAAAACTTGTTACTTGAAACTACTCTTTAAATTAATTTGAGCACGATTTGCATTAGCACATTTTTTAATAGACTGAATAAAAATAAAATATGTGTACATCTTAGTAAAAATTTCCTCCTTCATTCAGAATCTATAAACATAATTTAGTATTAATAGGTATAGGTAGGTAGATTGTTAATATTGAATGGGGGGGGGGGGGAAAGTAATGCTAACATAGTTCCTTTAATGTGATTTAAAATGAAAAACAAATAAATCACATTTTTATTTTTTATTTCTAAAAGAAGTATTTTATATTTAATTCAGCGTGATTATAATTAGAACCCTGATTTATGTTATCATATTATCCATTAAAAGGTGCTTTAAAACATAAAAAAACCTGAAAAAAACAATTTAAAAAGCAAAAATGATAGAGAAGTTTAAAAGTCCCCTACAAATGGTTCTAACTTATTAAAGTAAATAATATCCTCGCATTATAAAATTGATTCATATAAAATAAATTTCTTTTAAATAAATTGTATGTGCTATAAAAAAAAATTACTTTTTATTTTGCGGTGTTAGAAAATTGTGTTTATAAATTAAATCAGTTAAAGTGGGGACTATTAAAATCTCTATTATTTTTGTGGGTTTTATATATTTTTAAGTGGATTTTTTCAAAGCATTTTGACAGTTTCAAATGGTTTTTTGTGGATTTTAATAACTTATAAATCCTGTTTCTAATTATAACATTCACATTGAACTAAATGTATATTTTAAACTGTGTATATATTTTTAAAGCAATGTATTATTGAAATACATAATTGATGTTATATAAACAAAAAGGTAATAATGATACACACATACATATATTTATGTATCAGTTATCAATATAATAGGCCTAGGTGAATAACATAAAGTCAATAACATTAAAAATTAATTTTTTAATTATGATGAAGTTTATCCAAGAAATATTCATGGGGTCGCTCACAAAAGGTTATTACCACAAGTGATATCTTTTATTCCTGATCTCCGCAGTAATCTGGATTCATACTCTACAGGGTTTACAGGTATCTGAATATTTCCAGTTGGTTTTTATTTTATATTTTTGTTTGAGTGTGTTTTTTTTTATATTGATGCCTCAAGAATTTAATTTTCACTGCCATATTAGCTTTGTGTTTTACACCATTTAAAAAAAAATGTTTATTGAATTTGATATCATAATTAAACATTAAATTAGGATATCTTCTTACCTCCTTTTTTCGTTCTAAATGCTCATGAGTGTTGAATGAATTTACTGTTTGCTAAAACTCATAATACACTTCTGGTAAACAGAACCAAAATTAAAATCAGTGATGTAAGTTTCAAGTTTTCACAAAAAATTGAAAATATTAGTGATGTGTTTAACTGTTGTGAGTTATTTATTAAAAATTATATGGACAATAATTATTTTTAATAATCACTATATTGGCCAAATATATGATTTTTAAATACATAATATGGCTACAATTTAAAATACACAAAATTATATAAGGGATAATATAAAAACAAACCTTTAAAATTTGATTATTCTTACTTCAAATTTAGGCTAGACTAAATTTGTAAGTTTAATAATTATAATTACTTCCAAAAATGTTTTTTAAATTAAAACTAAGCATGTTAAAACAACACTATATTCAAATAAAAAAGTCTATAATCATATTACGAAAAAAAGTTGTTTTGATGCGCATTGAGCTTTTTCCATTTAAACTTTAATCTTGCATCACTGTTAAAAATAGAATTATGATTTGTTTTTTCAATGTCTAAATTATATAATTATTTTTCTCATTTTTGCATGATTCAATGGTGCAAATATAATTAATTAATGCTTAGTGTGAAAACATTTAATTGGTAAATGCAAATAATAGAAATGTAATGTTGTTTATTTTTTTTTTAAACAAATATTTACTATTTTATTTTAGTGTATTTATAATAAAAATATTTATTTTTTTTCTACTAGTAATTTTCAATTAATATAATTTAATTATACATGATAAATATTTTGTGTTTAAAAAAGATAAATAATAAATAAGATCACAATTTTTTTTAAAAAAATATTAGAATATACCTAATAGTTTCACTAGAAAAATTAAATGTTTCATTAAGTTGATTCTTTTTAATCTATTCTTAGTTCTTCTTAAATCATTTATATAAATTCATTAGTTAAGTTATTTTATATTTCTTTATGAAAAATATTAGAAGTATGAATAGCCAATAGCTACTTTATAGTAATTAGAAAGTTATAATTATCATGTAATTTATTTTTACTATATATTCTAATAATTTATATTTTTTGTTTAGTATTGTTTTCAATTGTTTAGTATTGTTTTAGTATTGTATTGTTGAATTATAAATTTTGTTTAATTTCTATTTTTATAATATGCCAGGTGAAATAATATATAGCATTTCCTTTGTAGGTATTTCACATAACAATTCCTCTAAGAAAGTTTCAACTTCAATAACACCTCAGTTACCACCAGATGGGAAAAAAAATAACCGGTATAATAACATAATACATTTTAAAATATGTTTAATGAATTTATTTTATAGTGATCAATTTTTAGATGTAATGGTGAAGAGCAATTTGTTGTTCATCGTAATCGGTCTGTTTTAACACTGAATTCAATGTTAAATACCAGTAATGGTGATTTAAATGTTGATGTGGCAGCAGGTAAACCTACACACCGTGAAGATATGAAAAAACAATCTTATGCAGGTCGAAGATCTAGAAGGAATTCCTTCTCAGATGATTCACAAGTAAATATTCATTGTTAACATAACATCAAGTAATTTTAATCACCAAATTAGCATGAATATTATACTACTATATACAATATTACACGCTCAAATTCCAGAATGTAGTATAGTTTTACTATCGGTGTTGACAGAGACAGAAATATACCAATGTGTCATTATATTAAAGAACACTAATTCTGTTCTTGTTTTTGTTACTCCAATAATTGTTACTTACGTGGGTAATCCAATAGAAAATATTATTCTAGCATTTGATTGATGAAATCATAGTTATCACACACAATGTGAAGTAGTATAATATTAATCAAGAAAATAGTATAAAAAAAATTTGTTTTGAGCATTATTTTTAATAAGTTTATAAATTAACTAACTATGAAAATCAATTTAAATTAGTTGACAGTGGAAAATTTTGGTGGGTCACAAGATAATTTGCAGTTTCTCGGTCGAAATCCAGATAAAGAACCTGCAGTACACATATTACAAAAGAATAGTTTAAATAAAATCACTAATCCTTCTCCTTATCAAGAAAATAATAGTTCTGGTGTTCAACATTTATTACAAAATTCAAATACCAGTCCAAGTAATTTTATATTAATGAATTGGCTATTTATATTATAATTTTATTATATTATTTCTTATTTTAGCAATGTCAAGAGTTTCTAGTGATGCTTCTAATAATAGTCTTGGTCTTCAAAGAATGTTGTATGATAGTTTTGATGACATAGAGTCATCAGTTCAATCCCCTGTGCATACTCTTAAACGTAGTTTATCATATGTTGACACAACACAATCTGTGTTTCCACCTAGTACCACTACTTGGTATCAACAAAGTTGTTCATCTCCTGCACACAGTGAACAAGGTTTAATAATTTTATCATAATTTTATCATAATCTTTTTGTTTCTAATCAAATAACATTTTTAAGGAGATGGTTCTGAAAGTGATGGTTCAATTATGAGTTCTCAGTTGATGAATATTAAATTAAAACTGGAAGAAAAAAGACGTCAAATTGAAAATGATAAACGTAAAATGGAATCTCTTATGAATCGCCAAAGAACACAAATAGGAAAAGCTGCATTCCTTCAAGCAGTTACTAAAGTAATTTATAAACTTTAACAAGATTTAATATTAAAAACATTATAATATTTGGTTTATTTTATTTTTAGACTAAAAATAGTAAAAATGCACAATGCTCAGATTCAAATTATAGTAATATTATGTTCGGTAATGAAAATTCACCACCATCTAACAAAACTGCTCAACCGTGTTTTGCATTTCAAGTATTTATATTTTTATATTTTATTATTATTATTAGAGTTTTTTAACATAATATATTATGTTTATTATAGTTTTATTCCTATTAAAATATATTGTTATTTTATAATTTATTTATACAGAATAATGGAATAGAAAGTAAATGGTCTGATCGGATGAGTCCATTCACTGAAGACCAAAAGACACCTGATTTAGATAATGTTCACACAGAATATAATGCCAAGTAAATAATATTAAAAGTAAAATCAATGTTTATGACAATGTATTATTTTTCAGAATGCATCCAGATTATCAAGATGTTGATTTCCCATGTCTAGTTAACCCACAAAGTCCAGTTCAACATACAAGTTTACAGTCTGAAATGATACAATGTTTTCCAGATTTGCAAACATTGCAAAGGGTTTATCAAAATTCTCATTCAATTCAACCAAATCATAACTTTGTTATACCTAATGGACAAAATACAATAGATAATGATAATAGTCAAAAGTGGCACAGTTTAATTAGTAATAACCAACCAGCAATGTACAATCAGCCGGAAATATTGCAATTTAAGAAACAACAAGCTTATGTCAATTTAAAATCTAACATACCATCAAACCCTCAGGGTATATACCCTTCAGCTGATAACCATTATTTACCTTCACAAGATCCATATGATAATGTAATGCAATCTAATCCTGAAACACAGCAGTTTTTTTTACACCCTAGTCAACAAAAAATTCGAAAAAGTTGGGATATTACTCCATCACCATATGTACAAGAATCTCAAAACATTTGGAATGGCGGGTAATTATTTCATAATCTGATATAAACGTGTCATTTAGAAATATGAATTATAGTTTTAATTAATTATCAACTACTTTTACAGCCGAACAATACAAAAATCTTCTCAACCTTCCTCACTAAGTGGTTCACCGCGTCAGAAATCTGAATTTGCTATGTTAAATAGATCTGGGATTAAGACAAATCCATCATCACCAGTACCTCCTCCCCGCCGTAATTCCAATCATGTTGTAAGCCATTCACATATGACAACCCCAAGTATTGATGATATGCAGCCACAAAGTATTTCATTCATTGGTATGCATATGTATATACTATAAATTAATATGCATTAGCTAATTATTAATTGTTGTTAACATTTACATATCATTTTAGGTGATGATGTAAAGAAATCTAATATTGACCTTTCTGAAAGCTTAAATAGAATTCAAATAACATCTGGACATCGAACATATAGGATACCATCACCTACACAAACTCATATTCCAATCAATCGAAATTCCTTCAATGATAACAATTCCACATCTAACACCAGTCAAGATACAATCGTAAACACATCTGATAAAGGTTTTTATGTTTCATTTGAAGATGAAGAAACTCCTAAACGACCAAAACCACCATTGAGAACAAAAAAGATTGTATCAAAGGCAAGTAGTTATTTTGGATATTTCTCTAAATATAATATGATGAATTTAATAAATTACATAAAATTAATTTAATTAACAGGACAGAAATTTAACACAAGTATTAAACAATTCTGTATCATTAAATAACTTGGATATATCATCTAGAAATTTTAATTCTTCTATTAATAATGGAAAGTCATCTAAAGATTTTTCTACTCCAGTCAAATCTGCATCAGAATCTGCAGTATTGCAAAGCTCAAATAATAAAACAAAACTCTCTAAAACATCTACACCTAGTGGAGTAGAACTTATTATTGAAAACTCAAATCCAGATCCAGTAAGAAATAAATTGAAATGTTAATTATCATTTTATATTATTTTACAAGTTATAATTTGTATATTTAGGTGGCTATTGATGAGATGGAAAAAAAGAAAGAACGAATACTTTTATTGTCTTTACAACGAAGACAGCAACAAGAAGAATTAAAAACTAAAAAGGAAATTGAGTTCCAACAGAGAAAAGAAAAAGAACAGTTAAAAGATGAAATAAAGCAACGAAAAAAAGAAGAGGAAAAAAGACGTAGAGCAGTGATTTTAGAACAATATAGAATAAAGAAGGCTATTGAAGAAGCTGAAAGAGAAGTACATACCAAGAAAATAATTTTATAATATCTTAGTTTATTAATGTATATTTTTAGGGGAAAACTGTAGATAAAGATCTTTTAAATTCTTTAAAACCTAATCAAAATCAAACGGTGGGTGGTCCACCAAGACTTCGAAGTAAAATGCAGAATGGACGTCCACGACCTAAAACTATACATATTGATAGAAGCGATACACCAGATGCAACCTTAACACCCTCTCGGGGCAAAAAGGGTTCTATCTCAAATCTTGCAAGTGCGTATTTTTATTGTAAAAATTACCAATTCATTATAACACTTTTTTTATTCATCACGCTTGAAGTTGTTTGATGTCTTTAATGATTTAATGTTTTTGTATGGTACACTATTGAATCGTATTTATTTTTTGTGTTGTGCACGTAGCATTGAACTCACAAATAAGACGTGATTATTATCGTGGGTCACAAGAAAGCGTAGCCGAAACGCGGCGAACATCGACTTCTTCTCTTTACTCAGGTAAGTGTATTAAAGTTTAGATCATTGGCATAGGCACTATGTAAATGGATGCCCAGCACTTGAGCACCTATTGTAATATTTTTAAGGGGGCAAAGCGCCATTAGGTATAATACCAGATGATTTAGAATATAGGTAAAACAAATAATAAAAAATTGGCACTCTCAATTAAATCATTCAATAAAATATTAAATATTTAAAATAACATTTACGTTAATTCAGTTTTAAAAGAATTACATAAATACAATGAAATAAAGAAAAATAATTTTAATATTTTAAAAATAATCTCCTATTAAAATAAATTATTCTATGTAAACCAATTTGTATACATTTTTTCTCTGTATTTTTTCATTTGGTTTTTATATTTACTTATCATAATACTCAAGGCAGCATTCATTCATTCATTTATTTTTTATTTCTATATTTATTTACTATACTTTTTTTTTATAATTTGTATTATTTTAATACGTATTTTTTTTTATAATTTATGCATTTTTAGACTAAACAATTTTTTTGTTTTTAATTTTTAATATATACAATTTAAATGATAATGACTATTAACAGTCAATTTTTTAAAAGTAAAACTTTTTCAAAGTATAAACTTTGATTTAAAGAAAATATATCAGTAACTTTATAAATTGGTAATTGGCAAGTATATATATACTGTTTTGTTTTAGTACATAGTTATCAGTACTAATTTCAAACCACAGTGAACAATGTGTAGATAGCTATATTTATTTGTATGTTAAACATACATATTTTTCATGGTGGAAAGGTGTTTAAGTTCATGACATTTAGGGCACCCTAAGGTACATTTTTCAAAACCTATGATTATTGGGATTTCATATTTCAACATTTGATTAATAATTATTCAGATTGTGTTTGAAATCCCCTATTACTTTTTCTCCAAAATTTTATTTTTAACTTTTAGATGTTACAGATGAAGCAAAACTAAGAAACCCAAGGAATTTGGACCGCCATGGTTCTTATAAAAACTCAAGAGGTTAGTGTATAACATTAAATTATGCTTATTGTGTCTAGACAATTTTATTTTTATTTAGTTGACTAGGTTTGCTTGCTGATTGTATATTTTATTTTGTAAATTGTGTATTTTATATAACTATATAATTATTACAATATTTGTGTGGTATTATGCTTCTTAAAGCCTATATTATCATATATTGTGGTGTGATTTATATAGGTCAACTTATAACAATATTATAATAGTATTTGTATACATAAATATATAGAGTAGGTACCTACGTATTCGTTATACTAAAAAAAAATAATATTTTTAGGAGACTTATCATTTCATACTTTTAGATTAAAAAAAAATTAAAATAATAAAAAATTATTTAATTTTTTCAAAATGGCAAATTGATACATCACTAAATAATTTTTTAATTTTTGTGGATAATATGCCTTTATCATAAATTTAGAAGTATTACTTAATATACAAAATATTGGTAGCATGTTTGGAAAAAATTTTTACAGATTCCTCTTTGGACAGAACAAAACGTAAAACAAATTTTGGATACTTGAATAGCGCACCTCGTAAATCCAGTTCTCTCATGAATTTGTATGGTAAGCTGAATTATTAAAAGAAAGTGGTGAAGGTCTATCCCGCATGATAAATAAATAAAAAAAATTGGTGTGGTATTTTTTTCTTATTTTAATTACAAGAATTTAAATACATATGAAATATTTACAAACTAAATTCCTATTATTTTTGAAATTTATAGTTATGTAATTGATTTTATATTTGTCATATCCCATTTATTTACATAAAACAATATAATGTTAATATGAGTATTCTTACATAAGAATACATTTATATTATAAGATTTTAATATTGTATACTTATAAACATAATAAGCCGGTTAATTGAATTTTAGACCAAGTGGTTTGGAAATCTTAACATTATACACCTTATAATATGTTTCCAATATTAATTATGGTGTAGATTATGAAATCTCACATTTTTAAACAGGTGATATCATTAATAAGTAGTATACATAATGTGTAGATATAATTAACACTCAAAGCCCATATAATGGCTTTTTAATTGCCTTTTCAATGAGAGTGTAGGTATACGATAAACTTCTTTTACAATCAAATAACATAGTGAATATGTGATTTCTTTCAACTATACAATTATAAGTTACTGCTAAGGAAGGAAATTTTATCACAATGCCTGGGTATAGTACAAAAGTGTTTGGACAAAGTGTACTTTGTCCAGATTAATGTGGGCAAAGTTAATTAAATACAGTGCACACTTATGTGTATCTAATGGTTTTCATTACTAAACAACTACCCACATATTTTTGTTTTTTTAATACCATAATATACAAGATACTAATCTGATTTTTGGAACAAATAAAATTAAGTAAACCATATAGTTTAGTGGTTTTTTAATGCTTGTAATTTATAAAAGTAATATTATTTTTTATACTAATTGCATATTTCATAATCTAATCATAAACTGACCACTAGCCCCCAATATTTTTATCATACACAATTTATGTCTAGTTGTTGTTATTAATATAGCCTTTATACTAACACAATGAACAATAATATTATAATTAGTATTCCTACTACATCTAAGGAAAGTATTTTTTTTTCTTTTAGTTTGATCATAGCTTTTAATCTTAAGTTTTTTTTTGTTTATTATAATAGGAGAATCTTTAATATTTTTATTGATTTATCTAATTTGTTCAATTATATTTGAGTACTGTAAAAAATACCCATACAATGTAAATCTTTTTCAAAACATTAGACATTTGATACAATGTCCAATTTCCTATTTTAACTTTAACATATATAACATATATATATATATATATATACATTAGTACATTTATATTTTTATCAATTGTGAAGTAGAAAATTTTTTAGAATTGCACTTTACAACATGCATTACCATGGGTATTACTGTTGTTATCACCATCATGTGTTGTGTATTTGTGTCTTATATTGATTTTGTAGGATCATTATTGATGGTTGATTTTACCAATTTTTTTTAGGAGGCTCCAGTTGTGATCAAGATAGTTTGTTATACCGGTGTGGTGATACAGACTCTGGTCTAGGACGGGCCACTCCACCCAGAAGAACCGCCTCACCATCTGGTCCTGGTTCGTTACCAATCCGTCGCAAATTTGAAGATGGGGCAAGTGAAAGTGGTGGTAGTGACTATAGTGGTCCTAGGTGAGTGTCAAACACTGGCTACTATATGGTCTGGTTTGTGGATTATGTTAAAAATATGTAAGGGAATTAATGGCAATTAGAATGGTTTCATAGACAAAAAATCCTGTTATATTTGTTCACAATGTTCTTTTTATACATTTCATATTTGTTCACTATAGACTATACAAACAACCAGCGACCAAATCTAACCGTGGTATCATATTGAATGCTGTTGAATACTGTGTGTTTCCGGGTGTGGTGAATCGAGAAGCCAAGAAACGAGTTCTGGATGAAATCAATAGGTCTGAAGCTAGGCACTTCCTGGTGCTCTTTCGAGATACAGGATGTCAATTTCGAGCCTTGTATTTATACTATCCGGAGACCGAAGAGGTGGCTAAAC
This sequence comes from Cinara cedri, assembly GCA_902439185.1. Classification (NCBI taxonomy): domain Eukaryota; kingdom Metazoa; phylum Arthropoda; class Insecta; order Hemiptera; family Aphididae; genus Cinara; species Cinara cedri. The sequence goes on along the minus strand of CABPRJ010001035.1, from coordinate 10,632 downwards.
TATATGGTACTGGCCCACGGATAGTTACTGATCGCATGTTTGACAAGTTTTTTAAGTGAGTTTAACTAATGAACTAAGTTGTTACATAATACAGTAGAAATCATTACTGATTGCAATGAGCTAGGTCCTGGCAAGAAATGATAAGATCTGCTCATTATATTTTGTTGATAAATATTAAAGCTTTATATACATTTTATCTTTAATTATATTGCTTTTATTATTTTTGTGTTATACATAAATGTAATTTCTATGAGTTCTGATAGTTCAAGTTTTTAATAATCATGTATTTCGCTAATTGTGTGTCAGAGTTATGTTATGTCGTAACCTAACCTATTTCTACTGTATTTATTGTAATATGATCTATAAAGCACTAGTTTCAATATAATAATGATGATAAATACTCTAATGGTCTATATACTGACAGATAAAAAAAAAAAACAATTTTATTTCTATAGTATTCTATGAAATACAAAAACTTAAAGTATTATCAAAATTACAAATATTTTGTTATAGATAAAAAAAAAAACTTAACATAAATTTAAAAAGTAAAAAGTAACTTTTTTTGATTAAGTTAAACATTTTTGAATACCCAAATAAACATAAAAAGTATTTTTATACAATAGTTTGCAATTTTTTGAACATTTCAAAAATCAATTTTGGTCATTGTGCACTGGTTGCATCTACTGTTATAAGAAATTTAATTTATACCTGTAAGCAACGGTAAACCATTGCTAATGGAAAAGTGATTCTACAGAGTAGTCCAAAAGACAGTTTCCGTGGGTCAAAAGTTAATTTCTATATTATTTCGATTCAAAACCAATATGTTTATTTAAAGAAAACTTCATGGATTTGTACTGATAACAGTGGGTCACAAATCCACCTTTTAATTTAAAATTCGAAAATTAAAAAATAACAAGTTTTTGTATTTATATATAAATTATAAGTAAAAGCAATAACAACAAGTGATAACAAACAATGATATCTAGTTTAGATGCGGCTTCCATGAAAATCATTGGTTGTAGCCTCTCCCCTCAGGCTAAAAGTTAACATGTGTTGCTAGGTCACAGATTTTTCTGTTTTTCCTACCTTTCCCAGTTTTCACATTTATTGGGAAAATCAAAAAATGACCCTCTAAATTATTTTCTTAGTCAAATATCCTTTTAGAAAAATTACTATCATTATAAATTGGAGCAAAATTGCTGGTAGAAAAATTATGCATAGAAAAAAAAAAAGAATAATAAACATCTTTGTAAAACCATATGCTTCTTCGCAGAATCTAAAATTATATTGCTATCTTATATAGAAGAAAAAGCAAATGCTTTAAAATTGGAGTTCTAATGATCTACAACAGCGGTTCTTAAACTGGTAATATGGCCACATGGTAACAGTACAGAAAATAATATTAATAATTAATTAATTAGTTAATAAATTAATATTCATACAAATATTTTGAAAGGATCTTCTACTATATTTTATATTAATATTATATTGAAGTATTTTGCTGTTTTATTACCCTAATGGTTTGAAATAAATGTAAAACATGAATTGTTTAATTTTTAGTTTTATGTGGTATGTGACAGATCAATAATACATATAAGTGGCACAGGAAAGCCAAAAGTTTGAGAACCTTCGATCTGCACCTTACTCAAAATAGCATATATTTTTCATTATTGTGGGACATATCTGTCACTTATATACTTTATCATATTTAAAATTATGAAATATTAATCTTCATAATACAGAATTTTATTAAATTTGTTCTATATATATGCAAGCAACTAATTCAAGCTAAATATCTGAACAGGAAAAATAGTTTTATTTTTTAATGAATAGAAGATTGCAAAAATTGGTTATTGTCAAAAGATGATTAGTTATTGAATTACTAGTGTATCACTTATCTGTTACTCATTTAATATTACCCATAGGTTGAGCTTTTATAATGGCATTTTACATTATCTAGGTACTGAAGTTCTGTGTGAACAGAGATAACATTCCATTTATAACTAAATGTTTTATGTTACAATTATAGGTACAATTCAGGCAGCAAATGTTTCTCAGAAATACACACCAAACATCTAACAGTCACCATTGATGCGTTTACCATACATAACAGTTTATGGCAAGGTAAAAAAGTGAATTATCCCAATAAAAAAGACATGACACTAGTCGTTTGAGAAATCAATGCAATAATAATTCTTGCTTAAGTTATTGTTAGAAAAGGAATACTGTGTTGGTTTTTTTTTAACAAATTTTTGTTTAACAATTTAACTCTTTCTGCTGTTTAGAAGTCTTTTTGTAGCAAATAATAACTACTATAATACTATATTTTTAATCTTCCCAGTTGAAATAATATTGTTTTGTTTAAAATATTATGCTGTAAACGTTTACTACCTTATTTGTATTAATTGTCTTTATAAAGAATTTTTTTTTTTTATCATTTATGTGATTTATTAAATTTATTATTAAGAATATTATCTAACATTTGGATATTTTTTACTCAAACCACATGTTGCATTGTTTTGTTTACTTATATACATATAGATATAATTTATATATGTATATATATATATATATATATATATATATATATATATATATGTTTGTATATGTGTGCCCGTTGCAATAGTATATTCGTGTTTAAATTAAGAGCCTCTAAAAAATTTGAATACAATTTTTTTATTTATATGTATTTATTGGTAACTAAAGTCATCCATAATTATAATTATATTTGTCATACAGTTTATTATGTCATTATTATTAGTATTTGGTAAGCAATTGTTTTTATTAATACAAATTTTTTTAGACGAACAAACAAATTTTGATAATTTTCATCAAAATCATGTTAAATAACATTTACATATATCTACTTACATTTTTATTGTTAGACAATTTGTTTTTTATGCATATCGTTGCTTTGTAAACATATTATAACTTATAAAGTAAACAAAAAACAAAAATGATCATATTCACAAAACTATCCACAATTCAATTGTTTTTTTTAAGACTTGCGATTTATACAAATAATAAATATAAATATAATATTTTTATTTTATAAAAGTTAATTGCAATTTTTCTTTTATACAAGAAAGTGTGAGTATATGTTCTTGTGAGAGAAATGTGGGAAAATTTAATAACAGTCTATAATTGTTAATCAAAATTAATAAAAATAATAATAACAAGTAATCAACAAATTAAAACCACTATTTATTTATTACATAAAATACATAAACCTAATAATTCAAATAAAAAAAAAATTTGACATCTTCAACTATTAATAACCAATTTAATTAATCTATTTATTTAGTATACATTTATATTTTTTTGTATTCATTTTAAGATTATACTGATAAGATCTGTTTGTTAACAATTGTGCCAATTTGTAAGCATTACCTAGTATTTTTATTGTTTTTCATCATAAAATATTTTATTATTATTCTCCTCAGTTATTCCTATACAATTATTGCTATTTCTTCTATATTATTTAATTTTTTGGTGTTAAGACATAATTTAATACATTCTACACATTTTTTCATCAAATAATAAATGTCATTCTGTGATTTGGAGCAACACTGTATGTTAAAGTGGATTTATATTGCCTAATATTTTTTTATTAAATTTTTTTTTTTTTTTTTTTTTAAACTTATTAAATATATAAATGTGTATTTATTAATTTTTAGAACATAGTATTAGAAAATTCTTGACAGAAATTCCAACTGAAAAGATTATTGTATGTTTATATATTGTTAACAACAGGTACATTTATAAAATGTATAATAATACTAATAGTTATTATTATAATATATTTGATTATGTTCACTAAAAACCAATTAATAACAGTGTTACACTCAATAAGTATAAAATACTATATTGTATTATTGTCTTGTTAACTTATGATTAAAATGTGATAATATACTAAGCTTTTTTTTCTTTCTTTATTTTTGTATACAGTTTATTTCTATTTAGAACAAAAACCTCAATATGATCAGTGAATAACAGGTCAAAATTTAATATCTGCAAGCAAACATTCAAAGAAACAAATTTAAAACCAATTATAAAGTACTAAAAAGTAAATAAAAATGCCAATACCACTTGAGGTTGATGAGTATTTTATATAATAATGGTGGTTATAAAATATGATATTGTTTTTATATAATACATATTTTTAAACATATAGAATATAGCCTATAGGTATCTTGTCCAATGATATAATATAATATAATATATTAAGTAGTATTTATTTATATATCTTTAATAATACCTAGTGCATAGAGTATATTTTATATTTAATGATAATTAGTAACCAAAATATACCAGATAAGATTTAAATATTTATTTGTTTTGACTGAGTAAATATACTCTAGAACAAGTAAATGGATTAGGAGATCATGCCTTGGTTCTAATGTATTGGATACAAGCAATTGGAGCATTTTTAAGTAAAGGTGCAGCTCCTAATGAAATCCTCCAAAAGCTTATAACTGAAGCAATAATACACTTGGAAAAACAATTTGGTATGACAAATACCAGTGTTAGTCAACATTCAATGAATTCTGAAAGAAAATTATGGTTTATATTAGACTTTCAATAAAAATTATGTGGATGAGAATACTTAAAAACAAAGATAGAGCTTAACTTAGTAATCAAATAAATATGCTACAATACATTTTATTAAGCATATAAAGATTTATTAGTTTGTAAAAGTATGCATAGTCAAAAGTTGTTTGGTTTAACAATTTTTTTTTCTGTGGACAACTTGCCTACCAGCAATTTTGCTCTGATTTACAATAACAGTACATTTTCTGAAAGGAAATCGAACTGGGGATGTATTTTATAGAGATCATTTTTTTATTTTCTCAGGAGTTTTCCAATAAATCAGAAAATCAGGAGAACAGGAAAATTGGTACAATATTAAACAAATATTAAAGAAAATGTGTTTTTGGTTAAATTTCGCACATATTAATTAAAATTCTGACTTAGAATTTTTAAATGTTGTTAAAGCTGATATTTTAGAATACATAGATTTTTCACAACAATAAAGATCCTGTGGCAATACCAACTTTTAGTTTTTCACGTAAAAACCTATATTAAAAATAATATAATTAGATGGAGTACCTATTACTTTAAATAAATTTGAATGAAAATGAGATATTTTATTTTTAAATTTAGGTAGGGAAGATCAAAAAATTTAACACCAAAATTTAAAGTAATATTTCATATATTTATGGACTTTTTAATATAGGTTGCAATTTGAAAAACTAAAGTTGGTATCGCTACAGGATACTCCTTCATTATTGTGAAAAATCTATGTATTCGAAAATATCATCTTTAGCAAATACTTAAAAATTCTAAAAATCAGAATGTTAATATATGCAAAATTAAAAAAAAAAAAAAAATTGGGTGAGTACACTTAGTGAATCACCCCGTATATAGCAATACTATCATCGTGATAAAAACTGTATAATATGTCTAACTTTAAACTATTAAAAAGTACCTAATCAAAATCAAATGATATACATAATTCTAAAATACTATCAACTGAACTCCACTCAGAATCGTTTTTCGTTAGTAATGGTTAGTCGTTGCTTATATACATTAAATTTCCATATGTATCCTACTTTCTCACTTACAATAGTGGCCTACCCACATGCGAATATGTGTTGCTGTGAATTATTGCTATATATTTCTATTATTATCGTTGGGCCAAAAGGGTAGTAATTTAATTATACAGTTATATTTGTTTTCCATACAATTTATTGTGTTACCATTTAATCAGAGTTACCTTTTCCTATAGTTATAAAGTACACACCCACAGGCCTGTGCACAAGATTTTATAATGGGGAGGGGGGGTTGAACAAAGTTCTATATATATAAAATAGATACATCAATAATTAGAAAATATTATGTATTATATCTGTATGTGTATTTCATACATATGTACAAAATTAAGAATACATTGTATTCTTAATTTTATGAATCTTATTAATACTATAAAATGTAAATCATTGTCTTAATAAATTTATTTGACGAGATGTAGAAAAGAATTCATTCAATGCTTGGTTGATATCCACGTTTACATCACGATGTATATTTTTAACAAACTGTCCCAACGTTTGATGTCCAATCCCTCCACCTCGGACAGAAAATAACATACAATACTTACAAAATATGCCATTTATAATTATTAAATATGTCAAGTTGCTCAAATTGCTGAAATTTCTTTTTTTGGAAACAGGAAATTGGTAGTCTTCTGGAGGTGTCTAAATCAAATTTTGAAGTTCCGCTATCAAGTCAATACTTTCAGTTGCAGGTTTATTCACATACAATCCTATGTCATGTAGGTGCACAAACTTTGAAAGTGACTCTGAGATATTTGTTTCTGGAGATGCATTTTCTGCTGGTTTAGTTGATTGTGATAGGTTATTAATACTAGTATCATGTAAATAAAATGTAAAAACTAATTAAATGAATTGAATAATTGTAATAGTTATAATTAGTTTTAATACACTATCTTATCATTTTTAGCCGTGGTTTTTTGAAAAAATGTCGAATGTCCTTTTCGATGTTATTATTAACGTAATTGTTTATGTGTTTGTATAACTAACGTCGTCTCACACAATATGATTATGAGCAACTTTTAAAATACGCGGTGTTGCGGTCACGGTCATTATATTTTGTCGATAACGACTATGACGAAAGCCGATAAAAAGCAAATCCGAAGATAACAATAATTGTGGTGTGCTATTATTTTATGAATTATTTATTACAAATAAGGTAATAAAATCGATCAATAATGAAAAACACGATTTATATTTTTTCGGCAATTGGGGGCGGGGGGTTCATCCCTCTCCCCTTGCGCACGGGACTACACACCCACACATCACACCACTACGTAGCTCGTCAGAACTTGCGTGACACTCCCAACCACTTCTGATCACATAGTGACTGACACGTTTATGGTATATCTAGTTGGTGTAAATAGCGTGCCGACGTAGGTGCCATAACACGCGCGAAGTAGTTGGTTCCCGGGCGTTCGAATTATCATTTTTGGCTCCCTATCCGTTCAACTATAATTTTAAAACCAACAGCACAGAGTTGTCCCTGCTGAACGAAAATTTGTTGTCGTACGGTTGTATGAGGAAACAGAATGATTGTATTTCTTTCAATTTTGTACGTGGAGCGCGTGACGTGTGCCTCATAGCACGAAACGCGTTTTTTTACGATATATATCTATATTATAGTCTCTATTCTACAAAAATAGCTTATAATTATTAATAATATATAAATATATAAATTTCCAACCTGCGATTACGGAGAAAAATAAACAGTCATTGATCGTTTTTTTAATTTACAATTTTAATAACATATTTAAATAAATGAAAACATTAAAACAAGCTTTACTTAAAAGAGCTGATACTGGGGATGGGAGCGGTCACTGTTGTAGGTGAGAAGTTGGGAAGGTAGGATATATAAGGTTATTTCATTTCTATCTCTTAGCAAGAATTAATCATTGCTTGACGAAAGACGATTTCGAACGCAGTTTGGTAATACGTAATTATGAAAAGAAAAAATCCAACGATTTCGGAAATTTTACCACGTATAAGTAAGTCCAATATAAGTATTATTACCAAGTTTCAAGTCTTTACGTGTATTTATAACCGAATTACAGCAAAAACCTCACAAAAATTAAAATTCCTTAACAGCTCAAAATTGATTTAGGTTTAGAGTTGATATTGTAAGAAAGTAAATCAAAAATGCAACAAAAAAGGTATCTTGTGATTTTTTAATTAAATCATTTTTTCTGGTCGTCCGTATTTTTATAAAATAACGAAATCGTGAAATTGTACGTTTTCTTACGTTTTTTCCCGCTTAAGTGCTTTTTATTTAAAATATGACGTCGGAAATTAAAAAAATGACCTCTTTTTAAAGTACAATCTAGACAACTTGAGCTTTGAGAAAAGGTGCTACACTTATATATCGGGGCAAGTTTACTAGAAAGAAACGTGTATACAAACTAGAACAAAGAAATAAATAAAAAAAATAAATAGTAAACAGCATTGTAAAACCAATAGCTCCCTCGCTACGCTAAATAGCACTTTTTCTAAGAGGAAATCTGACTGGGAAGGTATAATCGAGTACTATTTCGTGTGTATATATATATATTATTATTCATAGAATGAACAACTCAAAAGTCTGATAGTTTTCTTTCTGTAGTATTGGCACCGACTGGTTTATAAAACAACCTAGTGTTTTTGACTTTCGATAGTTTAAAAACAACAGAGTACTTTCAAACTGAATAGATATTGTCAATAAAATGAACTACTCGATAGTGTCGATGGTCGATAGTAGAAGATAGTGTTGATAGTCGATATTTTTCAAAAACAACCGAGTTAATAGATAGTTTTAAACTTTTGAGTAGTTTGATAGTTTTCACTATGTAGTACCCACAATATTATTATTAGTATTATTTTTTTATTATTGTAACTTCATATTATTATTATTAATTATTTATTTATTTTGCTGGAGCCATATGCCAATATATATCACTCCTGCAGACCTTGAGCTTGGTATGGGGTACGCGCAGTCCAAATTTTCTTAACATGTTTTTGGTCTATAGCAGTTTTAAACCGTGTTATCAACAATTCATTATAATGGAAATAGATAAGAATATAATATTATCTTTTATAATCTATTCTCTATGCAATAGAAATTATTATTTTTTTTAATCAAATTTGTTTATTATTTTACCGATTTTCCCGGTTTTTCACATTTGTTTAAAAACTCTTGGGAAAATAAAAAAATAACTTTTCTAAAGTACCTCTGCAGTCAGTCCAGGACACAAAAGTCTATACTTAGTATGACGCGATCCTACCGCTACCCTCTTATTGTAGTTTTAATTAGCACAGTTAATATTGTGAGCCTGCCCGCGAAGAAAAAAACAGGATTTTACAAAACATTTAATTATACTCATTAATAAACTATGGCAAAAGTAGAGTAGCAATGTGAAAAACTGATATCCCACTGATGTCGATTAATTGAAAAAAAAAAAATAATAAAATAAAAGTACCTCCACAGTCAGAATTAGAAAAAGTGCATTCATTGTAAAACGGAGTAAAACTGCTGGTAGAAAAGTTGTTACAGAAAAAAAATCTTAATATGTTACTAATATATTTCATAAAATAAAGTACATATGCTGTTCGAATTTCAAAGGAGTCTAAATTAAGTTATGACCTTCAGCCGATTCCAGGTAAAATGCAATATTTATTTATGTTATTATAGATTATGGTTTAAAAAAAATATTCAAAAATTTAAAAATGACTTTCTTACCTATCAAATTTCTAGTCAAAATTTCTGGATACGCTCACAATCTAAAAAAAAATAAACATTGGTAGGTAGTGATTTGAGACCTGAAGGGCATTACAAAGCTTATTGCAGGCAAATTAATAATAGGTGGGAAAAGTTTGATTACTTGGAGAACAAATCAAAACTAATAAATATATAACTTATATTATTTTTACAGTCTGAAAAAGAACGGTTTACTAAACCGGATAAGAAAATGGATCTAGCCAGAATTTGTTTTGGCTAGTCTATAGTTAAAATACACTGTTCTTCTGACGATTGGTAAAATAACTTATTGTATGGGTACGGGTATGGATTAGGTATGGGATTTATGAAAATCCTTTCAAGGATGTTCAAGGAAATACCATACCATTACCATTCAAGAAATATTATTGTTGCAATCCAAGGTTAACTGACATGCAATTAAATCAACAATCCTCATTATTAAACGCAAGTGTACACGGCAGTGGTATTTTTTGTTTTTCATTTGGATCTACACAGAGAAGTATTTATATTTCTTCTATTTTTTCATATTGATTATCTTTCTTTTTACATTAGCTCCTAGCTATTATTTGTTATGTATTGTTAGAACCAACAACTCAATATTCCGCTGTCATAAAATGAACTTTTATTTAATTTTTCTCACTCATGATAGGCATCATAAATATTCAAAACATACACTTATCGTAAAATACATACTGGCAATAAATTAAATTACACAAAAACTTAATTACCATTAAAAATTATTAAAATTATTGATAGTGTACATGTATATTATATGTATTATAAAATTGTGTGAAACAATATAATAATATAATACATAATTATAACAAATCTCTATCACCGGCTGAACGCTTGTGACGGATCATAAACTTATATTTAAAACACTTGTTACGTGCTCGCATGCCTTTCATAGATAAACATGTGGCAATCCATAATAATTATAACATCAGTCTCATATGAGAACCGAAATACTCATGATAAATTTATGTACTACAATATCTTGAAGCAAGAGGCTTTGGTACCCAGGCACACATCAGTGGTATTTATTCGAATAGAACTTTAGGCATCGAGATTTAAACAAAAAAATTTGCTAAATTAAAAGAAACATGAAAGGCTTTTGTATGGACTTGTAAAAACTTCTGGAAGAATCACAAAGCGCTTACATATAAGGATGGAATTCAAAATCTATCAAATGCGTATAATAAACTTGTTTGTCGAATGTCATTAAAAATTAATATTTTATATTCACACCTGGATAGTTTTTTCGGAAAACATAGGCGCGGTAAGTGATGAACA
>CABPRJ010001034.1:0-51114 GCA_902439185.1 Cinara cedri | reverse complement strand
TAAATTGCTTGTTTTACCACTTGTATTTTTCCTAAACTCACACTTAACAATAAGGTAAACATAAGTTCTTGTTTATTATTAATGAAATGACCTATTATACATTTATCATTAGTTTTATTACTTTTTATTATATAAAGTGAATATAGGTTAAATATAATTATAAATTATCTTCATTACTTGTTATATATATAAAGTGAATATAAGTCCAGTATAAGAGTACCAGTAGGTATATAATATATTAGATTATAATTACAGGAAAGTTTCTTCAATACCTATATGAAAGTAATTGACTTTAAAACAACAGTTTTGAACAACAAAATTGATTGTTCTACAAAGCTCAAAGGTTACTAGTGACTCAAGGATATAATTCACTGATGATCTCATAAAAATTATGACTTTATTTTTCAGATTCTTATTAATTTGAAATATCAAATATGTTTAATTGTACAATAACAATGATTATTTAAAATAATACATGAAACGGTTTATAGGTTAATAAAAGTGATAATATTATTCTCATTTAGTGTCCTTGTTTTAAATAATCATTATTACTTGTCTATATAAGTACCTAAAAAATATTGAATAAATAGGTTCTTTTATTACCTTTTTTTCTGGATATTATATTACAGAGAGAACTATTTCAGTTTTTGAATGTTAATCTTTTTACCATAAGCCATTCCTAAATAAATCTTTCCCTCCATATACTTTACACAATATGCATAATAAAATTGTTTTAAGTGTGAACTAATAGGAATTAGGTTCTATTATTTTTATCCTATTACACAAACATACAATTTCCACACTCATAATTACCCTTTTTAATATTACTATTAGTATTAGATGCAATAATGACTGTTTTAAAAAAATAAATTTAACATTAATTCATTGCTTTGATATTAAATATATTTTCTAAAAAAAAAACCTATAATAATTAAATTTATTTTTTAATTTTTCTAATAAAATGTATTGTTTTAATGTATTCTAACTGAATAATACTGTACTAATAAAAAAATAATTTATAAAAAAACTTATTATAACTATATTCAGTGATCAATGTTTCATTAGATAGTACTTTAATATAGGTACCTACTAAATAATAGGTATATATAACTTCTTATTAAATTTGTTTTTCTCATTTCTTCACAGTATATGTACGTGTATTCTGTATAAATATACAAATGAGTAGGTAAGGCCTCACTATAAATATAAATGTGTATATAATATGTAAAAGAAATATAGTACAATACATTTGTTAACAATTATTATTCGTTGTTATTTATTACATTGCTCTGTTATCAAACCACTGTTATTTTAGCTTCCTCTAAGTAAGTATATACAAAATTAACAGGCACCTACATATTATAATATAATAGTATACAAATTTGAAGTTTCACAACTGTATGTAAGTAGGTATATATTTATATTTAGACATTCACCAAACCCTTTCATAAATTTAATGTGTTGCACAATTTATTTATGTGTTTAAAGTTCATGTATAAAATATATAGATATATATTTTTATAGATATATTATAATAAAGAGTAATAATGTATAAAAAAAACGGTTTATTTAAGTGACAATATTTTCACTTATCTTATTTATCTACAACAGTTAAACAAATAATAGGTATAGATAAGATCTTCTTTCATGTATGTGTATAATCATTATATGTATATACAAAATACAGTACAATACATTATAACATTATCTATTACTTACTATTAAGTAAGTATATATTATATTATACACGTGTTGTAGTCAACGTGGAACGTTTTTTTTTTTACTTGTACATTTTAGTTTCAAATTATTTTGTTTGTTAACTGTTAATTGTATTTGTGATTTTCGTCACGGACAACGATCAATTTCCATCACAAGTAGAAAAAAAAACCGCCAGGAAAATGTATATATAATAAATATATAATATTCCAAATTAAAAAATAATTTACTTCATAAAAAATATTGGTATAGTAATATTAATGTAGTAACTAACAATACTATTATTTCAGTTAATCAGCAGTGCTCAAAAACAAATGATCGTAAATTTGTAGAAGTCAAAAAAGTCTGAGGTGCCTAATATCAAATATAAGGATTTGATGGAGTTATCTAAAAATCTGAGAATTGGAATAAATCGTGTTCGTATAACGATATCCGAATACAAAAACAATACATTGTTGACATCGCCAAACCGTAAAAGAAATCGCCAAGGAATCTGTGATAAAGTGGATGAATTTGACAAAAATGCACTTCGCCGTAAAATACATCAATTTTGGTTCAATAAAGAAATGCTGACGATCTCTAAAATATTGGCTGTCAATGATGACGACTCATTACCGAATTTCAAACTCGAGTCTTTACGAAAAATACTCAAGAGTTTGAGTTTCAAATTTTGTAAAAGGAATAGGAATAGCATTCTTAATGAAAAGAACAGACCTTATTACATGGCGTCGAAATTATTTGATATCAGTCAAAAAATTTAGAGAATAAGGAAGGACAGTTTACTATTTAGATGAAACCTGACTGAACACTGGCGATTGTGTTGGTAAGGTATGGGTCAACGAAACCGTTAAGTCTCACAGACAAGCCTTCCTGGAAGGACTATCAACGGACCCTCCAAATCCTACGAATAAAGAAAAAAGTTAATTATACTGCATATCGGTTCAGACAACGGTTTTGTATCAGGTGATCTCGTGTGCTTCAAATCCAAAAAGAACACAAGTGATTACCATAATGAAATGAACAGTAAAACTTTTCAAGATTGGTTCGAAGAAGTGCTGCCACCACTTGAAAATAATGCCGTTATTGTAATGGATAACGCACTCTACCATTCAGTAAAATTCGAGAAAGTACCAGCGTAGAAAAAGCAATCAGTCGTCAATTGGTTTATATCAAAAGGCGAAGATATCGATCCTTCGAACATAGCAAAAGTAGACTTAATGCAAATTGTTAAATGTCTTAAGCCAAGGTAATATATTTAAAAAAAATTTTAATATAAAGAAAAAAAATATCATAAATGCTTATAAAAGAAAGTTTCAAACTATTTTGACTATTTTTAGACATTAAACATTTTTACATATTAATATTTTCAAATTTAGGTTTTCAATGCACATGTTTTAAGTCAGTAATTAGTTAAATCGGAGCAATAATGAATGAGATACAAAAAGTATAATTTAAAAATTGTAGTGAAGAAGTATTAGAATTCAAAACTTAAAAATTACGATATAAAATATAATAATAAAGTTACAATAAAAAAAATGTTACCACATTCACAAGATTTTTTTTAAAAGCATTTGAATATCAAATTAAAATATTTATAAAATATACACATATTTAAAATCCATTAATTCAATTTTTTATAGAATGTTGACATTTTTATTTTACATAGTTATAGGTACCTAAAATAAATTGGAATTTGTCATTGACGAAATGGCTAAAAAGGTTAATAAAACTATTCTCAGGCTACCTCCTTACCACTGCAAGTTGAACCCCATTGAAATGGTTTGGTCAATGGTAAAAGGCTATGTTAAAGCTAACAATACAACTTTCAAACCAGAGGAGGTGTTTCAAATACCTGTTGCATAAAGGTTTGGACAGAGTCCAAAGTGAAGATTGGAAATCGCTTATTGATCATGTCAAGAAGGAGGAAGAGAAGTTTTGGAATTTAGATTTTATTTTTGATGAGCTCGTTGACAACCTTGTAGCTAATCCCGATCATATACTGACAATTGAGAACTCTGAATCCTCTGAATTATTATGATGACAATTTTTAATTAATTTGTACATATACGCCAAGTAGGACTTATATATTGTTATATTAATTAAACCTACATGTGAATAAACTATTAAACAGTAAATAATATTATTTTAAATGTGTATAATTTTTAAAATTATTTTTAGTACACAATATTTTATTCGTAATTGTACGAGTATTTATTAATATAATTGGTAACTGTTTATTCTTGTTTTATTAAAACTATTTTGTTTTATTTTTATTATAAAATAAATATATATTATGGTAATTTAATACAATTCCAACATTACTATTTGTTTACTTTAAAAGAAATTAATAATATAATGTAAACTACGCACACGGTGTATATAATTAAATAATTAGCACACACTCTATAATTAATGTTTGTTTTGAGGAGGAGTTGAAATAGTCTTATCTGACCTGTGTGAGTGGTCAGAGTATAGTTATGGTAGAATTGTTTGGCAATTCAATTTCACAACCTTCAGACTTCGTCACACAAAAATCTAATAACAATTTGTTGTATATAAATTAAGAATAGATCACAATGGGGTTCATGTGACAAATATGATTTGCCATATAGGACATTGACTAAACAAGATTCAAGAATCAATCCTCCTGGCAGTAGAAATGTCTTACCATTAAGATGGTCATTAACATGTAAAAAAATTAAAACATTAATTTAAGTAAATCAGTAAATAATCATATAATAATATGGTCACAAAAATGATTCAGCAAGCTACATATAATGTCTAATACACAATCTAATCAATAATAATTGTTTTTATATAGTAAAATTAAAAATAAACAAAATTTAATTTTGTAAATAGATAGTAAATACTAATAGTAACACAAAAACAATAATTATAATATTATAATTAAAATTATTAATAATTTTATTTTCTATTAAATCAACTATATATTTTTAAATATATATACGAGAATGTCCAAACTGGATGATTATAAATTATTCTGTATTATTATTGTTATTTAATTATTGAAACCAAACATAAAGTATAATCAATATTTGTTCTAATTATTAATTATAACTACATTTTAATGCAATAAAATAATTATTTTGTATAAGAAAGTTTTTATGAAGAAAGTAGTATAATTATTCTAATTCATATTAAAATAGTCAGTTTCACAATTATTTAATAAACATTTAAGTAAACCACTTAAAATAAATTTAATAAGTAGGGAATAAAAATCCATTGTGCCAATAATTAAATTAAATATTAATGAGAAATATATTATAATCATATAATTTAACACTAATTATTTGGTTCATATTTTATCTTAATAATATTATAATCAAATATTTCACTAGAGTATTTTAATAATGAGTTAATGAGTAGGTAAATCTCCATCGTTCATAGTAGTAGGTGGCTGTTTGGGAACCATGCAAGACCGAGCAACTGATTCAAAAAGTCTAAAAATAGTACATAGTATTATGAATTATGATTTTTTTTTCTCTTCATAATCATAACTATAAAATAATGAATACTATTTTGATTACAACTAATGACAATTACTTACTTTTCAATTTCTGGTGCACAGTGAACAAATTCATGAGTCCAAAATTTATAAGCTGGGTTTTTAATTAACTCAATAAATGTTATTAATAATCCCCAAGGATGTGGTCGGTTTACTATCAATCTTTCCAACAGAACTCTATAAATATATTAATTCATGGAAGAAATATAAATTAATACATTATATTATAACAAATTATAAGTAAATTAGCCTTAACATTGGCATTATAATATGCATATAGACATAAATTTAAAAGTTATATGAGGATAGGGCATACAGTCCATATAATAAAAAATTTATTATATTTTAGAATCTATAATAATGCCAATCAGATATGGAGAATATCAAACAATAAATGGGTCATAGAATTTCATTCAAAACATTAAAGTTAGCTCAAGAATTGGATTCAATCTATAATGAATACTATTTGCTCAGATCTCAATCCAAGTTAACTATAAAATATCTATGATACTTTGTTGATAAATCAACAAATATGTACTATAACCAGTCAGGTATGAAGGCTATATAATTATTTAATTATTATAATATTAATTATATTTGGATATATGATTGTTTAAATCAATAAAAACATAAATTATCATGTTTGTAATTTGTGAATAAGAAATTGTAGAAGTTTTCACATGCAACTATACTGTTCAACCTATACCTAAAATAATTTTTAAATCTATGCTACTATACACAATACTTAGAAGTAAAATATAAATTAAATACAAGGTTGAATGTATAAAATGCCCAAATGATTAAAGAATATTAATTTAATATTTTGAAATAACTTTTTAATTACCTTGTTATCTGTTCTTGAATAATTTCACTATTAGCTTCAGCAAATAAATACAAAAGTGTACAACTAAAATAATGTGTATGACTATTAGGATACCGCAACTGATTTGCAATCGAATTCAAAAACAAATAACGACCTAAATAATTTAAAATCTGATGATTAATTTGATAATTACACTAAATAGAGCCCAGAGGTGTATTTGACAACTTTAATTTCAATTCATAATTAGTACTATTATTTTTAATTTATATTAGTATTAATAAGAATTTAGTAAAATAATTATTTCTTTATTTAATCATTATTATGTTCACATGTTTATTTGTTATTAATAACACATCAACAGATGGACTATAAGAATATTTTATTAATCTATTTAATATTAATATATATTTTTAAGATAATATTAATGCAAATCTGGCTATCAACCTCTAAGCACTAATAATAAATAAGTGAAGATATATTTTATAAATGTAACCTTCTGTGTCAAGATCAACAGATAAATTTTGAAATATATCCATATGAGCGGAATGTGTAATAGTTGAAATATTTGGTACTAAGCCTTTGGTTCGTATTAGCTGTATAGCTTGTGTTCCAACATACAAAACAATAGCGTTCAAAAGAGATACATTGTACCGCATGCCTGGTTCACAACAACTCTGTTGCATTGTAGTACGCATCTCAGATAAAAACGTTACTGGTGATCGAGTTTTTAAATACAAATCTAAATCCTATATAAAAATCAAAATTAAATATTTTATAAATTTATTTCATTTAAATAATATAAAATATAATTACTTTTTTAAAATTAACAGGCTGAATAAAACTCTGATAGTCTGGACAAATTTTTGGTGCCATAGATATTTCTTGAAGAACATCCACTTTTAAATTTGGTGTAAATGGATCTGGAAGACGCATATTACGTGGAAAAGCTGATAATATTAAATTCCTCATCTATAATATATAGAAACAAACATTTTAATTATGAACTTCAGGTATTTATTTAAAAGAACAATATATTTGGATTATAATTAATAATAACTAACTTGAATGCAATTAGGAGGTATTACATCACAAAATCCATAATGATACTCGCACAAAAATTCAGGGAAGTCGTGTAGCAAAATTAGTAAGACTCTTAAAGTTCCTTTGTATAATATATGAACGGGTTTAGCAAGTTCAGCATTACGTAAAAATGGAGCTAAATATTTGAATAGGTCAACAAGCAGTTGAGCATAGTAATTCCAAGCCTGAAGATCATTAGCAGGTGTTTGATCATAAGAACGCTATTTATAATAAAAAAATATTACTTTAAATTAAATAATACATAATATACAAGGGATTGCCTAATTTAGTAATAGTAATGATTTTTTACAATAATTATAAATATACATTTCTTCATAATAATTCATAATTTTGTCAATTCACCTTTTGTTGAGCATTTGCTCCTAGAAGTCGACCAATAAATATACGATGAGATATGAGCTCTAACCATGCATATGTGAAACCTGGAACTTTTCTTGGTCGAAGGAGATGAAAAGTATGACAAAAAACAGTAAGTATCTAAAAATTAATATAAATATTAATCATGTTTTTAATTACAATAATTATTTTAAAACATACAGAGTAATTGATTGACTCTAATACTGGGTCAGGAGCATTTAAGTCAAGGAAAAGAGTAATTAAAATTCTATGATATGGTAACTGATGGAAATCTGTGGTTTGTATATCATGATCTTGAAGTAGGACACCCACAATAATTCCTAGTACCTATAAATTAGTAAAATTATAAAAATACACTGTAAAGAATTAAATTACCTATAAAACAATTACCTTATTTAAAAGGTTGGTTTTTGTGGTTAGAGCATTTGTATCACCGGAATGTTTTATTAATAATACTATGAGTTTCACATAGGCATCAATTGTATGAAATAATTTTGATCGAATAGCAGAAGGTGATTCAGTTTGATCAGGGTTTTGCCTATACCATAACTCTACCATCATCTGTGTACTAATGCGGAAAAAGCGAGTTATAATATCATCAGATTTCAAAATTCCTTGAACATTCATCTATACACATAAATACAAAACTATTATTTTAAAATTACTCAATTTATAATAATAAAGTGTAACATACTTGTTGAATAAATGCATTAAATGTTTTGTTAGGATCTTTATTGGGTGTTACATTATAAATAGTCAACCATTCTTTAAGTAAGAATTCAGTTTTT
Source organism: Cinara cedri (assembly GCA_902439185.1). Lineage (NCBI taxonomy): Eukaryota > Metazoa > Arthropoda > Insecta > Hemiptera > Aphididae > Cinara > Cinara cedri. The sequence continues at coordinate 42,803 of CABPRJ010001034.1, read as the reverse complement.
TCTAATAACCCTGGTGGGTCATCAAAGTCCCTACTCTAAAATGAAAAATGAACATGCTATTATTATTATTCAAGCTACTAGTCACATTATTATATGAAGTGAAATTAAAACATAACTAGTAATCATTATCTTTAAAAAAAGTTAATATGTAATATAAAAATCAAAACTTACCTGTAATAGACTATATTGAGTATTATTAGTGGCTGTATTATTATTAGCACCTATTCGATTTACAGGATTAGTTGTTCCATGTGCTGGTCTAACCATTTCTAAAATGGCTGCTAATCTATAATGCAAATATATAAATAAATTAAAACACATCATAATACTTGAAAAAATGATTTAAGTACTTTTATGTCTAACTAGTTATAATGTATAATAATTGTAATACTTTTATATTATAAATAATGTGAATTCATAATTTACTTTTTAGTTTTTACAGACTCCAAACATGAGATATTAGTGTTTTATCATTTTCAAAATTTAGGAACCATCATGTTTTATGTATACACAGAATGGTTCACTAAGTGTGCCCACCCCATTTTTTTGGTTAAAATTTGCATACATTTATTTAAATTTTGATTTTTGGATTTTTTTACAACATCTATGGAATATCTTGTGATGATACCAATTTTGGTTTTTAAAATGAGAACATATATTAAAATTTCCATAAATAGATAAATTATAACTTTAAATAAATTTTTGTGTTAAAATTTTTGATTTCTGACAACCCACTGACAAGATATTTTACTTTTAAGTTTAGGTAGAGGCAGAGTAGTGAAGTATTATTTCTGTGGCAGAACAGAGTGGTGTGTTTTAATGTTTTAATAGTACTCACTACTCTCCCCCTACCTAAATTTAAAAGTGGAATGTCGTTAATGGGTTGACTGAAATCAAAAATTTTAACACTAAGATTTATTTAAAATAATACTCTGTCTATTTATGGCATTTTTAATATAGAAAAATTTGAAAAATCAAAGTTGGTATCACTATAGGATATTTCTTAAATACTGTGAAAAATATAAGTATTCTGAAATATCTGCTTTAACTACAATTAAAAGTTCCAAATATTAGAATTTGAATAAGAGTAAAATGTAACTAAAAAATTGGATGAGCATGCTTAGTGAATCACCCTTTATATATTTTTTACCCTACTTTTAAGATTATATGGTCTATATTAGTCAAATTCATAAAATTTGTTAATATAATGCATCAGAAATCAATAAATCATTAAACCCACAAAGTATATTACTCATAATAGGAGATAAAATTATAGTCAGTAATCAAAATATTTATACATATAATAGTGCACCAAGAAAATTGCAACAACCCACATGAAATCAAAATGAAACTATTTTTATTGATTAGTTTTTTAATTAAAATATAAATAAAATTACATTATTATCAGTATTTTGCCTTTAAGTTATCAACCTAAATAGCAATTTAGGTATAAATCCTTGTTCAAAAATAAAATTGATAAGTAATACATATATATTTGCAACAATAGAATATAAATTGAATAGTTACCCATCTGGAATAGGGCGGCCACTGATCATGATTGTATTTAATGTATCAAGAGTAGTTTGAAAATTGAGTTCAGTAAGTGGTGAATTTGATCGATTATCTATCAAATAATGTTGTAGAACTTGTTTTACAAATGACATGGTTACATAATTAGTCCCATTATCCATTGACATAGCTAAGTGCATGTCATATATACCAATATTTATCATTCCAGCACGGATTAATGTATCAATCGCATCAAGATTGAACTGTAAGTCTTCTCTACATTCCACAAGCGCTCTTAAAAACAATAATAAATTATATATTACTTTTTCTCCAAAAATTAATTATTTAAAATACTTGGTTAATGTCTTATTTGTCCATTGTAAGCTGTATGCCCGAGGATCTTGGAAAGCTCTTATTATATTGAGATGTATATCACGAAATCTAATAGTCATGTCCAAATCTTGGTTAGCTGGTGGGCTAAGTCCTTCTAGATAATTTTCTGTGATCTAAAAATAATGTTAAATAATTAATTAATATACAGTCTAACTTAGTGTTTCTTAAACTGTGTTCTGCGGAATAACTTGTAGGGGCTGGGGAGTTATAGGAAGGTTTGGAAAAAGTTAACTAAAATTCTACAACTATTTAAAAAGAACAGTAATGAAAAACAGCTAAATCACCAATGACATAAATTCATATGCGATGCTGCAGTTAGCTATGCAGTGCAGTGAGTTTGGCTATTTTTAGTGAATATTATTATTTCTCCCTGAGAATGTCACAAATCCCCCCTCCTGTTGCCCCACATGTGTGTCAGTATAAGTATTTATTAAATGTATTATAATATTACCACTGATATGAGTAAACAAAATAAAAAAACATTTTTATATTTTAGGGGTTCGACATTAAAATATTATTGTTTAGTGTTCATAATTTCGAAAAGTTTAAGAAACATAAGTCTAGCATGTATTGGTATTGTTTCAATAAAATAATATTATATTAGAATCTACTTACTTTATTGATAACATTTGTTACAATAACAATATCACGTGATCTTCTTAAAGATAACATTGCTTCTAATGAGCTATGAAGGTTTGACACTTGAGTTGTATTTGACATAAGTCTTTGGTTGTTCATGTATAATTGTAGAAGTACTTCAATTTCATTTATAAGTTTTTCATAAATAGCTGACATTTCGTCAATTTGGATTCCCTTATTTAATACATTAACAAATGTTAATTATTTACACAAATTAATTTTATAATTAATATTAATAAAATAATGATATTAAATTACAGTTTTAGGCATAAATAATGAGGCTGATTCCCGATCTAGTGGTTGAAATCCTGGTATATTCCTAGCAAATTCTTCATAAACTCCAATCATTTGAGGTAATGGCAATCCAACTTTATTACGAAGAGTATCAGGTAAATATTCAGCTTGGCTACTCATTATCATTGGGTCATAAAACCGACGACCTTCCATTCTTGAAAGATTGCGCCTTTCAAATTCCTATACAAATTATTTATATAAAATGATAACAAAGTGTGTTGTTTAAAATTCAAAAATAAAAATTCTTACATTTTTTAAATATTTATCAACTTCAATGATTGCTTTTTCAGTAGCAATTTTTTGTACAACAGCACAAGCTAATTCTACATTATCATTTGCACACATTGTACAGGCCTGATCAACCATTTCTTTTTGCACTTGTGTTGGTGTCTAAATAATACATAAATTATCAATTAAATTTGTTTAGAATAATTATTATTTTCATACATACAATTAAAATGCTCAGAAAATGTTGTTTTAAGTTCGATGATAAAACTTGCACAACCTGCTCTCTACAAGTTATCATTGCTAAACCAGAAGTTAGATTTCTCACCATGCAATGTGCAGCTTTTCGCATGTGGGATTCATCTGGATCCATACCAAAATCCTAAAAATTAATATCATAATAAAATATTGTTCATATTGTAATATTACAAATTATTTTTCAAACTTTTTTAGCAATATGTTCCACTGTAGTGGCTGCAATCTTAATTGATTTATCCACAACAGGATTAAGCCATTCTTGAATTGATCTTTCAATGGCAGCTCGTACATAAGTCTTAAGAGCTGGTTGACTAACAAATAATGGAATCTAAACAATAAAACTCTATGCAATCAGTATAATAAACACAGCATTTTGGATATATTATATATTTTGTTTTATTGTGATTCTTCGGATGTATTATTTAGACTTGTACTAAACTTGTTTTTTTTTTTTTAAGTTAAGATATCTCTTATTTGAATTGATACATTTCTTTGTAGAATGGTTAATTTAAAAATTAAATTTGTATTTTTATAAAATAACCACCCTTTTGCTAACTATATAATTGTATTTAATAAAACTACTACTTTAACTCAATAAAAATCAAATTTTCAATAATCTAAACAAATCTATTAATTAGTAAATAAATTAATAAAATATAAATGTATAAAAAGGTTATAAGATACTTACTTGAGGATTAATGACAACCATAGACATTAATTGTGATGAATTGGTTGTATTCAGTGTTACATAGTTAAATTTAGTCTCAAACAAATTTGGAGTAGGTGACATTCCACCAGTTATATTATTTATACTTTCAGAAGGTGTCAGTGAATGAAGACCACCAATTGCAACTTGGCTCACCAACTCATTAAACCGTGCATTTGAATTAATTGAAGACATCATGTTCTGTTGTTGTTCTTGTGGAGAAATAATTGCTAACAAATAAAATATATAACATGAATAAAATTAAGAAATATATATATATATATTATATATACAGGATATCTTGCAATATCTGATGAGATAATCATTTTTTTATTATTTATATATAAAATACTCTAAAATACTAGGAATAAGGACTATAAATATTTATATTTTAATTTGATTTTTATGTTTGGAAGTATCAAGTACAACATTTTTTCTTAAAGGGAATTTTCCAGAGATGGTCCTTTAGGGAGGTCATTTTTTGATTTTTCTAGTTTTCCCAATAATTAGGAAAAACATGGTGAAAATCGGTAAAATAAATACAATATTAAACAAATATTATTAAAGAAAATATATAATGCCTACGTAATTATTTTGCCATAATGTGATATATATTTATATATACATTGTTGTTATTGTATTAAAGCAACACAATGAATCGAACTCTGCTCAGAATCCTTCAGTCTTTTTTTTTTCGACTTTAAAAAATTATTAAAAATCACAAATTTAATGAAAATAAAAAGTTGAGCATTCAAAATGTTCTTCTAATCTTTCAAAAATAATAAAATAAAGTTATTTTTATTACCAAAATCTAAAAAAAAAATAATAATATTTACAATAAATATTTGTAGTTTCACTGTAATAAAAAAAAAAAAAAAAAATCAAAATTTAAATATCTACTATTTCTGGAGATATTACAATGGGTATATATTTGTAAGAAACCCTGCATATATATAAATAAATGTATGAAATACTAAAGTAGCCCTTGCATCCTAAATAAAAAACTTATTATTAGGGATAGAAATTATATCCAATAAAAAATGATTAAATAAACTTAAAAATATGTACTAAAATTTATAAAATTTTATAACACAGTGTAATAGTGTTTTTACAGTAATAAGTAGCTAAAAAATATACTGATACATTCAAATCCTTGTTATCTATCATTTCTATAAAATAAACAAAATAAGTATTATGTTAATAAATACAAATTTAATACTTTGAAAAATAGGTGTATGTTGGTTCAATGAAGTTGGAACAGACATTTTAGGCTGTTCTGGAATGCTTAGGGTTTGGGGTTTTAAATTATCTTCATTACAAAGCTGTTTTTTCAATTTTTTTGCTATCTCAGGATTTTTAAGAACATATCCAGGTTTAAGGTCCTGTAATAAATACAAATACAAAATTAAAAACTTAAATCACTTATAGATCGATTAATAGTTAGCACTATTTAAATTACTTGTATTTCAAGGTTTAATGTTTTACATAACACTTCAACTTCAAATTTTAAAGTTAATTTTAAATCAGGTTCTTGATGGAGTTCAGCCAAACAGTTCATTACAGACATTGTCCAAGGATTTCTGGGTTTAAATACCTTATATAACCATAATATTTTTTAGTAATAAATATTATTTAATATAATTGTTTATAATAAATACATACTTTACTCTTAGCACAAGATTCAAGAATTTTAGCAATAAAAGGTACTATGAATAATAACTCTTGATGTCCATTATTATATGCTTCAACCAGTAACATTTTTAAATCAATACTATCAAGCAGTAATGGTTTATTTTTAGCTAATGTTATCATACCAAGCCAATGACCTAAATTTTTTAACAATGATCTGTCAGAAAAATTGTCCATACCTTTATCACTTTTCAATAAAATCTAAAAAATAAATTGACAACCTTTTTAATATTATATAAACAAAGTATATACTAATTTTATTGTTACTAACTTTGATATTTCTGAAAGTTTCCATAATTATCAGTGAATTCAATTTATCATTACTTAAACAATCCAAGAAATTAGAGTATAATGTATGGAAGTTAAACTCAATGCTAACTCGTTTCATAACCATATACTGAGATAGCCATGGTAAATAATTATGAATAATGATTTCTCTAATTTCATCACACTATAATATATAATATTGAAGTTTAATTATATTTGTGTACTGTTTAAATTGTTTATTTATTTTTATATTAAATTTGAATGTTCTTATTTCACCTTGGTTTGCAAATTAACTTGACTTAGATTATTAAAAATAAAAGCAACTTTATCTTGAAGATTTTCTGGTGGTATGATCAACTTATCGTCTTTTTCAGTAGCTACTAATAGTGTATCAATATTTGTAGTATTTGCAATTGAAGGCTAAAAACATAATAAAACAAACAATTAAAATATACAATTATGTAGCTATGTGGAAGACACTTATATATATTTACTCTAAATGGTACCAAAGTGTTGGTAGTTATAAGTTTCGATGATGTAGAGACAGATGTTGTTGTTATAGATGGATTTATATTTTGATTTTTAAATATGTTATGTAAACTTGATATAAATGTTCCTGATGCAGCAGTATTATTATTAATTCCAATCAAATCTGGGATTCGAGAAATAGGCGGTTCTTGAGAAAGTTTTCCATACTCAACATACTAATTAAATACAAATTATTGAAATTAATTAAACAAAATCAACAATGTAAATGTAGTTCGTAGCAAATTAAAGACAACATTTCATGAGTACAAGTACCATTTTGATATAATTCATAAATTCTTAAAAAATAGACTAATAACATTTAGTTATGTTATTTCTAGTGAGAATTTGATAAATCTATTCATGAGTTTCAAATTAGTTTAATATGAAGTACATTATATGAGGCCTGACCAATAAGTAATAAGACTAAGCCCATAAAATACATATATTTAAAAATTAAGGTACATTGATGTGATCCCCTTCAAAGTACTTCCCTCTCACAGCTATACACTGGTTTGGATGTCAGTTATGGACTCAAAATACTTCCTATCACAATCAATTTTATTTAGGGGAACAAGAAATCACAGGCTGACAGATCCCACAAATTGGGCCCTTGTGGCAACACTGAGATGTTTTTAGAGGCTATACACTGAAGACATGATGGCATGGAGCATTGCAAAGATGAAGGATCCGTTTTTGCCAGTCCCTGGATGGACTCTTATGGCTCATTATTGCAGCTGATTGAGTATTTTCAGGTAGAAATGTTGGTTGATAATCTGCTCAAATGGTACAAACTCTATGTGTACAATCCCTTTACTGTCAAAGAAACAAACCATCATTTTCAATTTTGTCTTCATGGTTCATCCTCAATACTCTCACGATTATTTTTAAAATTTTTATCCCATTGAAAAACCTAAGCATGACTCAGGACTTCATCACTGTACACTGTGACCAATTTACCTTAACAGTTTAACACAAAATTTAATTTTTGACATGCCTAACAAACACGTTATTGGCTAGACTTGGTAAATCTGCTAGTTATTGTCATTATATTTTTCTTCCTACTATTCTAAGAAAAATATTGAGTTGGAGGTAAATAGCCTCAAATTTAAATTGTCCTGTAATCTCAATTAATATTATATGCATGATAAGTTCTCACTTCTTATCAGACTGTTATCAATAATAATTAGATTGTTTAGATCCAAACAATTTAATTGTACAATTCAAAACACACATGATATATTTCTGAACACTCATATTATATTAAAATATGAGTATTACATACTCTTATTTCCCATACACAAGCAATATTATTGTCAATATTAAATATTGATTGTGTATGGGCTGCTTAAGATTTGACTATTATTGAATAAGAGATACTCAAATGAGATTTTTTTAAATAAACTAATATGTAACTGTATTAAACTAAAGTTATAGATTTCTATTAAAAATTTAACACAAATATTCATTTATAAAAATAGTTTTTGGAATTTCCCAAATGTTTTAGAAACTATCACAAAAATTAAAAACATTTACATAATTTGATGATAATAAAACTCAATTTATACACAAATTAATTAAATGAAATAGGGCAACACATAAATTTTGTTAGAAAGAATATAACAATGTTTATAATATTTAATTATTAAAATTCCGTTTTAACATACCTCAATAAGGTGTTGAGGAAACTGCGGAAAATGAGGAATGGAAGTTATATGTGAACAATATTGATGATAATCCTTTAAACGACATTTGAACCGATCTAATGCAGTTATTCCAAAGTTATACATCTTTGTATTAGGGTTCTTCTTAAGAGCATCAAAAATAAAGCGAAGTGCCAGTCCTAAAGCTTTATAATTTCTATAAAATATAAAAATTATTTGATAATTAATTATTTATGATACAAAAAAAATATCAAAAAATTTAAATGACTTACGAAACAAGATTGTGTTCTATAATACCACCAAATAGATGAGCTGTTGTAATAAGTTCTTTTTCTGGATAAGCTGGAAAAAATCTATATTCCTCAAACAAATTTCTAAGCATGCAACAAAATACTTCCTGTAATAAAAAAAATATTTTTAGTTTTAATTAAAATAAAATATATTAAATCATAAACCAATAGATGGAATAATATTTACTTTTTCACGTTTAATAGGAGATTCTTGAAATCTTTTTAAGGTTTCAAGTATTTCATCAATCGATAAAGAATTATGAGGAGCTAAATTGTAAATACGCTGAAAATAACTATTAGCTTCATCTTCGATATCTTTGGGAACAGTAACTGGCATATTACCATCCATAAATAAACTGTTATCAACTATAAAAATAAATGTTTTTGAAATTATTAATGTTAAACAAACTAATGGCAAGCAAATTTTACAATTTATATTTGTATTTTATAGACAATGTTACAAATGTAGACAATTAATAATAATTATTTAATTTAAATATATTACTTAGTTGATTAGATTTCCCAATTACTGAAGGTAAAACTTGTTGAGGAGGTAAACAATTTAACATATTAGATGCACCAGACAATGGATTAGTTATATTTGCATAATTTTGACCAAGAGTATTTATAGTAGGTGTCATGATGGAGAAGCCTCCAAGTCCAGATGCATTACCCACAAGATTTTGAGATGGTGATCCAGGAGCTTGAATAAGTTGTCCCAAAGATCCTAAAAATAAATAGTATAACATTTTTAATTGTAATTTCATTGATTTTATAGTTTTTACCTGGTAGAGTAAATATTGAGTTAGTTTGAGTAGTAGGATTTATTCCAAAGTTAGCTAGACTTGTAGCTAAACCAGCAAGTTGATCAACCATAACTTGTAATGCAGGCCCTTCAATTGGTCTAGGTTGTTGCACAGGACGAAAAATTGGTGGTAAAGGTGGAAGGACCATAGGATTAACACGGGCAGGTGTTCCTTTAGGCATATATAAATTTGTGTAAGCTGATATCATTTGAATAATAGTTTCTGAAAGTTCTGGTGAAACTGTTCTGTAATTAATAATTAATAAAGGTACAGAAAAAGATGTTTAAAATAGTACATTTTTTATGTTTTTTTTTTTTTTTTTTAATGTATAAACAATTTTTCTACTAGAAAGCTTACTCTGATTATAAAGTATAGCACATTTTCTAGATGGCACTTTAGAGAGGTCATTTTTTGAAATGTTCATTAATATTCGAATAGATAATGAGGAAAACTCGGTTAGGTTAGGTTAAAAAAAGATTGAAAGATTAAAATAAGGTTACCATTGGCAACCGGTTTTATTTATTTTTTGTTATTATTTAATATTTTAATCTTTTTTAAACAATCATTGTTGTAATCATTTTACCATAATATGATACAGATATATTGTTGACAAAGCAACAGCTATGCTCAGAATAATTTTGTTTATTAGCAATGGTTTATCATTGACTACAGATTAAATTCCGTCTGTATCCTACTTCCCACCTACAACAGTGGATCACGTGTCAAGTATATCCCTTCATATTTTACTAATTTTAGTAATAAAATATTTTCAATCGGATTGCACAGCACAAATAATTTTTAATCAAATAAATACTTGGATTATTGCAGATTAAGTTTAGCTTCAGACTATCCAGCTATTTTTAAAAAAACTACATATATTTCTACTTTTATCTATGTTATATTTTAATATCTGGTGAACAGAAATGTCTGCATTAAATAATACTAAAAAGGTGCTTCCTAAAATAACCAACTCCTGGGACCAAGGCCACCAAATGTTATCATTGTATCTGTTAATAATAAAATTAATATTATAGATAATAAATAAAATTCACTTACCCAGTAACATTGCGTAGGCTATTCAGCAATATTAGGACAGTTTCTGATGATAAATGAGTATATTTTGAGAGATTTTCTTCTTTAGTTGAAGATCCATTTAATTGAGGGTATCTTTTCTATAAATTTAGCAATTTATTTATATTAATAACTATAAAATGCCTATGTACATTCACTTAGTTTACATACTTAAATATATATGTTACAGGCAAAGTAGGAAATCCGGGCATTGTGATACCCGAATAATTTTGGAAATTTGTTTAATACTCCAATTTTGACTAAATTAGCTGGCATTGTACAAGAGTGCTCAGTCACTGTGTACAATGCCTAGAATCAAGTGGACACATTTATATCAAATGAAATATATATGTAACATTTACCTATACCTACATACTTATTTAATTCGTTTTATATAATGACTTGAAATACCTATTTAATTTAGGAACAAATATAAATACTGGATACAATATACTAAATATAGTATATTGGAGCAAATGCACCCGTGTATATTTTGTACACCAATAATAAGTTATCGAATTTGTATTGTTATTCATTTTATTCAGTATTTTCGAAGTCTCAAGTTTGTCATTATAATGACTATGGTTGATTATAGCGATGAGTAGTGACACAACACATGTGCAGGATACTGAGATATAAACAATATGGAGTATGAATTGAATTTGAAACATAAAAATATCTACTAGATAAGAGATAGGTATATATGTATACACATACATATATATTTAATGGGTGAGATAAAAATAGTTAATTACGATAATGATTGCATTTTGTTTTTGAAGTCAGTCAGTTATTGTTATATATTGAACGACTGTTCGCGTTTTTAGACTCTTTGTGTGTGCAAATATTTTAAGTTTAAAAACAATGAGTGAAAAACGAAAGCATGTTGTACTTTATTTATCTCAAAAATTGGATATTATTAAGCCTTTACGAAGGGGAGAAAGTGCAGTAAGCATAGCAATTTACGATTTTGGCCAAACAACTGTAAATGATATTAATAAAAATGCCAATAAAATCGAAAGCCATATCTCCAAACTGCAAAATTCTGATGGCAACATGACAATTAGGAAAACTATGAAAAATTCATCACTCGAACAACTAGACTATCAGTGGTTCATACAAACTCAAGGAGTGCCCCTTTCAGGATCTATCATTCAAGTGAAGCTTGAAGCAGAATCCATGCTTTCCAAGTGCTTTGAGTGTTTTAAACAACAAACTGAAGCTGATGCGACTCAGCTATTACTGCTTCGAAGAATTAGAGATATGGTAGCCAAAAAAGCACGTAATATGTTAAAACAAAAAAAATTAACCGATTTTTTAAATATTAATTCTTAAGTATATATGTAATTGTAAATAATAAAACTTGTTAATAAATTAAATAATAATAATAATGTACCAATAAGTAATAGTACCTAATTATATCAATATGTATGTCATAATTACTAAAAAAAAATAATAAATAATATGTATGTATGTTTAAATTTTTGTTGCTCGATTAACCGTCTTTTTGATTATCTGTCAAAGCTCTGGTCCCAAAACTGGGTTCTACTGTACATCATATAAGACCAACAGAGCTAACCAATACATTTTGCTCGCCCTTAGATATACCCCTAATAAATGTAGGAATGCCATTAAATGACATTCCTTTTTTTTCATAATAAAAATTTTTTATTATGAAAATAATAGGTTATATATTTTTTGGGTATAATGTATGCCGCAGGGGTGTCCAACCTTTTGTAAAGACTGGGCCACATTCATTTTAATAATAATATTTTATTTATAATTACAAGAAAAAATATATTTATTTATGATTAAAAGAAAACAATTTTTAAATAATTGTATTGTTATTTTAGTTAAATTAGTTTCTTTATCGCTGTCGGATCCCAATAAAGATAAAACTTTCATTTAATAGTATATATTATATACAATATACTATTAATATTTAAATTTTTAATGTTTTGTAATTTAATATTCTTAAAATAAATTTTTTTTCTCATTATATTATAAATAATTAATTGGTGAATTGAAATTGAATTGAGAGCCACATTAAAATCTTCTGTGGGCCACATGCATGATAGGGTTGGACACCTCTGATGTATGGTATAAATAAGCAGTGTCAAAAGAGTAAAGATGTAACATCTTAAGTCAAAATACATTAGCGCTTCGAAGATTTATTTAATAGAGTATTTAAGTAGGTACATAAATAAATAAAAATAATTGGCTAGACTGAAAATTAAATTATTGGATTAAATATTCTCTAAACCATATTTATTTCAGAAAAAAAAAAAACTAGTTTAGTAAAATTTACTTTGGTAAGTACAAAAAAAAATTATATAGATGTATAATAATATTGTATATCTATATTTATTATAACCAGTGCTCAATCTGGAAAAATTAAAGTAAAGGAGTTCTTTCCCCTGTGTATCTCCCATACACAATTCAAGCAATGGTTATAATATTATAATAGATAATAATTAATTATAATACTTCTGTAATTTTGACAAGCAATGACCATGACAGTTCAAAAGCAAATGAAATCCTATACTTGTGATTTAGTTTCATTTGTGTGTTTATAAATTAAGACAAACATTGGAAAAAATCCACAATTACCAATCAATTAAACATTATTCCTTATCAAAACTATTTATTATAATTTTTTAATTATAAACAATTTAGAAATTCATGAAATGTACATCTAACAGTACAAAAATTAGAATTATTTTATATTAGAGATAAGTAATTCAGATAGGTACAATAATAATAAAAAAATGTTGATAAATCATAATAGAACTAATATGAAAATATTAATATTTAATATAAAAATAAAAGGCTTTATTAAGTACGAGGCCTTAGGCGGGTTCGCCTCCCCCCCTGAAGACCAACCACTGTTAATGTAAAATATGTGGTCGACTTTGTAACTTATAGTGACATAAAAATGGCATATGTAATAATAAATAAATAATAATATAATAGTATGTACATAACATTACATTTTATTTACAATTAAATAACTGTATGGAAAGTCTATTGCAAGTTTTTATGTTTATTAAAGTACTTAGTAAGATGTTTTATTTTATTTTTAATATTTTCAATTTTTAATTTAAAATGCTCAAATCTAATTGGGCACAGTACACAATGCTTGACTTCTTACTTTGCCTGTAACATATATATATATATATATATATATATATATATGGCTGCACATGAATTGTGTCCCTAAAAATGTAAATATTATAATATAAACCCAGTTGCGTCCACTGTTTTTCAGTGACTGTTCCAAGTTGTGTCAGCAAGAATAATTGTTATTCTATTTCTACATGTTTGATGATAAACTTGTTAATATTAATATTAATTATCAATACCTTATTATAGGTTGGTAAATGTCACCTTACAATTTATTTTTTGAAATTAATTTTATTCATGTCAAAAATGTTCAAACTGATATTTGTATTAAAATGCAAAGCTCAAATTTAACCACAAAGGAAGAGAGGGTATTCAAAACAAAGATTTTATTAAAAATACCAGTCAGAGTCGCGGTTGGACGCAACTCTGACAAAATGTAATTTATGGATGGAATTCAAATGCGCTGATATATATATATATAGTGTATCATAGGTGTCAAACACAGATTTTTTTGCCTGTTAATATTTAGTTTTTTTTTCAATCAGTTTGTCTTTGAGTAGATTATAAATTTGGAAAAAAGTTGCATAAAAAAAAATAACTACACTAACTTTTAATAACTAGACAATTTTTAAAATAGTCATTTTGTAAAAGAAATATTATTATAAACATTTTAATGTACTATACATTCACATTGGATTAATAGTTTCTTAATTATAGCTGGTTTTCTAAAAAATAGGCTTGAAAAAAATAAATAATCAATAGAAGGTAAAGAATTACGATGTTGATTGTAATTCCTTATTGTATAGCATGTTATTTTATTGAATGTTAATTGTTTTCACACCTAATTAATTATAACTAAGAAATTATTCATTGGATATGAATGTGTGATACATTAAAATTGTTTAATAATGAAATTATTATTATTAAAATAATTATTACATTAAAATTGTAATAATATATTTTTACAAAATTACTATTCTGAACATTTTCTAAAGTGAATAATTAAAGTTATTATTTTTTTTTGTCTCTAAAGGGTGAGAATAAAAATTTAATTTTTCTCTTGACTCTCTCAAAGACATACATATTGAAAAAAAAAAAATCTAAACAAATTTAATATTAACAGCACCAGAAAAATCCAGAAAACATAGAGTGGGACAACTGTATATATATATATATATATATGAATTTATAAAATTAGTCTATTTAAATATATAATACATGTGATGTAGATCATGAAGATTAAGTTCAAGAAAATATAGAAAACAAACTAAGTTTAGTAAATCATCATTATCACAATATAGATACATTTCTTGAATTTAATAGCCACTTAATAAAAAGAGTAATTACACTAAGTAGAACATATAATTATATTATAGAAATCAAATGAATATTAGTCAAAAACATAATAATAATATTAGGTAAAAGATATACCTAGTCATTATTATGTTTTTGATTAATGTTCAAGTTAATTTACTACCAAAAGTATAACAAATAATAACTCATTAAGTATAATGAATTAGCACATACTTGTAAAAATGTAACACAAGCTGATACAAATGGTTCACTCTGTTCATGTATTTTATCAGCTAACCATTTATCTAATTTTAAGTAGTCTCTTCGAGATGCTAAACATGCTAAATCTATAATGAATGGAAATTGTTGTACACTTAATAAAAGTGACAGAGCCTAAAATAATAAAATAGTTATTAAATCAAGTAATTTCAAAAGACAAATAATTTCACCTACTTTTAAATTTTGAGCTATATCCAAAATCCGGGAAAGTTTTATGTGATCATAATCACTACGCATATACCAATCACTCATTGCTTGTACCAAAGTATGTTTAAGTCCAACATTCTAAAATAAAATAAAACATAATTAATTTGACCATCAGTAAATAGATACCTCTTCACACCAGTGACGAAACCAGGTCTTTTTGAACAGGGGGGGGGTGTCATATTTCTACATAAAATAAAAAAATAAATTTAATATAATTATGGTAAATGGATACTTTAATAATACATTAAAAAAATATAGAATCATTTATTCAATTAACATGTATAAGAAAAATAATATAGTGATGGCGACTAGTTTTAATAAATTTATATTACATAAGCACAGATGGAAAGGGGTATCCAGACATCCAAAAATATTCCTCTAGTTACACCAACATTAGATAGATCCCAATTTTAGACAAATAATCTTTGGCAAGTATTTTTAATATACTTATAATACACACATCAAAAGAATAAATGGCAAAATAAAACCCGATTGCAGAGATAAAATAGTAATCAACAAGAAAAAGGGGAATCAATACTAAAGGACTCCGTCTCAGACATAGAACTACAAACTGCCATTAACCTTCTACTGGTCATATGTAAATAATTTCCAGGCTTAAATATAGACATTAGTACAACTTTCTCAAAATAATGTACCTAATATTTTATATATCTGTTGATAACATGTTTATCTAAATTTATGAGCCAATTAAAAAGCAAAACATTTTTCTGTATAATTATAATATTGGTATTTATATATTTTGTATCTAAAATAAATTAAATCTAAAAACACAATTTTGTATACAAAATAGCTAAATGTACTGAAGATAATATAAAATGTAACTATTAAAAAAAATAATAATTTTTGAAAAATGTTTACCCTATGCAACCAAATATGAAAAATAAACTGCTCCACCTATTAAATCTGGTTTCCAATCAAAAACATTAAAACTGACCATGTGGTTTTATATAAAATCTATATGGGTATTATTTATGTAGTAAAATATGATATTAAAAAAGAAAATATATATTATTTATCAATGAATTTAAAATAACATGACACAAGAGAAATTAAATATTGGTTATTTACCAAAATAAATGTATTAATAGTAGTTTAACAAATGTGAGTATACATATACAGTAAGAACTATATATTTAATATATAAATTAATATCTGAAAAAAAACTAACACCATTGAAGTGTAATTTAGACAAGTTTAAACACATTATATAATGAATATGTAATACCTGATGGTTCCATGCATGTTGCAATATGGTGGCAGCATTACTGTGGTTTCCTAAAAATATAGGTATTATACTACTAATGATTTCATGTCTAATCATATTTAATGGTCCATTGGACTCCATCAAAGAGAGTGCTAATATATCTGGACATTTTTGCATTGGAAACTTCAGACATTCTTGAACTTCATAATAAAGTCCACATTCAGCCAAATAAAGCAATAATTCAACAAGTTCAATTGAACGCCTTAAAACAAAATTAAACCAAGTAAAATTACTATACAATTTGTTTTTCTATGAAAAATGTTAGTATTATCATTTATCACTATACGCTAAAAAATAAAACCCTAAACTATCAGTATATCTACAAAAAAATATCATAATATTTCCAACCACTGCTTTATCTAAACTATATACCTAATATATAAATTACTTTACCAATTATTTATGTCCTTGTCATCTGATTCTGGCATAACTTTTAATGAATCTATTGATACTGATCGATAAGGATAATCAGCAAAACAAAATACATCAGAGTTTTGTAAAATATGTTGAATCAGAGACATCTAAAATAAAAACCACTGTAAACACATATTTTTAATTTAAAATAAAAATATTAACTTGGGCTTCAGAATTTGTCCACTGGCGATAAAACATCTCTATAGGAAAGTTCTCAATATGATACCCTTCAGCATTTAAACCAAGTCTTAATGCCAAAAATAGAAGGACTAAACCTTGTCTATCCTTAACATAAAAGTCTCCATGGTCAAGTTCTTTTATCAAATCTATCCAAGATAAAGATGGGTTCTAAAACAAAACAATTATTAGTATAAAATGTTTAAAAATGTACAACCTTCAGTGAAGTAAGTATCTTACCAGTTCTTTAATTGTGTTTACAAACACTTCAATATTCCAGGTAGTGGAATTTGAAGGTACTGTATCCATATCATGATCTCCATTGTCTGGCCAATATGGTATTTGGGAATCTAAACCCGTATGAGTACGTATCATCATAGATATTACTTTAGCGACAGACTCCGGACCAAAAGTTATTGAAGACACGCAACCATTGGTAACTGATAACATATTTCGGCGGCATTCATCTATTGAAGAACAGACAGTGTATCCCATTTCCAGAATTAAATCAGGTAATGATGGATTATCCTGCAAATACAAATCAATATCAATAGTAAAAAATAAAAATAATTGAACTATATATAATTAAAAATAATAATTACCATTATATTGGCAATGGTATTTGATGTATCCAAATTTATTTTTTCCATTGGTTGTTCTGGTTTTTCTAAATATATTAATGGGACCAACAAGATTGGTACTACCTCTATTGGAAAGTCACGACGTAGATTAAGCAATAAAACTTTTTTAACTTCCTTACTTATTCCTAACGAAAAACAAAAATTAACTTTTTCATTTAAATAATATGAAAAAATACAAAATAATTTATTGTTTAATTAACAAGATAAGTATAAATTATTGTTACAACAGATTAATTTATTATAGGAGTTAAAGATTTTAATTACTTTAAATAAAAAATTTGTTGTTGTAACTAATTTATTATTATCAAACAAAATTATTTATGAAGAGTATTGAATCAACTAAAATATTAAATGAGAAATTATTGAGATAAACAGCATGCTCTATTATATATAAGGATTTTAGAATACAATATTTATCTTACATAAAATAAAACAAATGTATTTAAAAAAGTTTCTGATTTTCTTAAGGCCCTTAAATATATATTTAAAGTCATTTTTAAGAAATTATTTGGTTTTGTGATTAAAATTGTTTAAGCCCAGTTAGTTACTAGCCCTAGTTACTACACAAAGTTTTCATGAGTTGCAATTAGTGGTATATAAAAAGGTCTAATAAAATAGTTTTTTTTTTTTTTTTATGCATAATTATTTAAAATTATAATTTTAATAAAAATGCAAAACACTTCTTAATTTCACTCCGAACAAATTGTGGAGATAAACTAAAGGGTGATGGGCTGCTTTTGATCCTCCCTGCATATTATTTTAATAACAAACTGCTAGCAAAAGCAACTCACTATCCTGACTAATACCATTAATCAGAACTATTCAGAAATTTTCCTACTGACATTTTTGAATGATTCAAATTGTGGTTTTACTATTAAATTTGTTGATAATAATTACATAATAATAATTTACATAAAATATGATTGATTGATTGTTAACTACTGGAAAAATAGTTAAAATATTGATAATCTAAATTATCCTTATAGGCCACTACTACCAGTTAATATAAAATAAATCCGACATTGATAACATAATACTTAAAATAAACCTAGTGATCATTATAATGTTAAAACTAAATATGAAGAAATTATATTATATGTAGTAGTTTTATAACTTTCATGCATTATTTTAAATTTTTTAAACAACATAAATGTATTTTGAAATGTCCATCTAAATTTTAAAATATATAGATTTTAAATGCATATAATTACACACCAAATAATTGTTCATCGACATTAAATACGTGACTCAATATGAGATGAAGAACTTCAGGATTTGAATCGTGTAGTCCTCCGTTAGATACTTGATTAGTATTAATATCTAAATTTTAAAACAAAAAATATTGATTATAATCATTAATGTTTACATTGATTAATTTGTTTCTACCTGAATTAATATAAGTTTTAATAAGAAGTGGTAATTTCTGGCGAACAAATTGTAAAGCACAAGTAGAATAGTTGGTTGATTCTAAACAAACAAGTCCAAATACAACTTCTTGGACAGGACTTAAATGTAATATTCTGCTCAGTTGAACAAACAGTTGTATTGATGGTTTTTGAGTCTGCAATAGAACATAATAATATATAAAATAAAAAATGTATTATAGGTTAATACTCAAAAATATAACAATGGAATATAATATTTTGTTTATTTCTCTATGTTACTTCACATACCCTGTTCAAAAAGCTGTAAGGCATTTATCAAATAAATATCAACTATAATAGAGGTTAGGCGTATACAAGTGTCCAATATTGTGTTCTTTGGACTTCAATAAATCTGATATTTCATTTTTACATTTTTCTTATCAGGTTTTTTTGTCAAAGGGATCCATATTATATAGAGAAAAATAGGATTTTTATTTTCACTCTCAAATCAATAAAGGAAAAAAAAACTAGCCAACAAAATGGCCATTATGTAAGATATTATACAGGAAATCTGAATGTACCATATACTCATATCCAAATCAATAATTTTATAGTAATGTACATTTAAGTTTCAAAATATTTAATACAAAAAATGTATTGTAATAAGTACAGAATAAAATAAAAACCTACTTATTGTAAACATTTTCTGACAGTTTTATTACTGTTATTATGATTATGAATCCCTGTTATGTAATGTGCTAGTTTATTGTATATAATTTATTCATACCACTTCTGTATAAATAAAATAGGCTATTACTAAGAAACTATTCATTAGGTTTGTATAAATGTTAGATTACAATTTTTAGAATAATGTTTATTAAAAATAGACTATTTTGAAAATTGAACAAATTAAGTTATGTTTTTCTAATGATAATACAAATTTGATTTAATTCTAAATGTATGGCTCCCTAAAAGAAAATTCCATTGAAAAGAAAAAGGAATATTTACAGATATTAAAATCCGTGGGACACCTTTATGTATATAAGTAACTAAAGAAATTCTTAGCCAAGATTATTATCATTAATAGCATAATGAAATAGATAAGTATGATCACATTTTATGATACATCCTGCTTAAATTAGTATCCCGTAAACCAACTATTGTAGTTTTCCACTTCTTATTAGATACCGTTAGTACAGCCTATAGTTGAAGAGAACTAAGACCTAGGCTGGAAGAGCATACTGAATAAAAACATGATACACTGTGATCACACCTACTTATTTGGTCATAATTAAACAACAAAAGTAAAAAAATATTGACTATCTATGTAATTTTATCTCTTTAATTAAAACCACAGTTATCTACACAGGTTGGAGCACACCAGTGCATACCAGTGAGTTATACCAGTGCATTTACTCTGTCCAAGTAGTGTTTGTGTGAACAATGATCACTAGCAGAAAATGACCTGATATTAAAATATAAACTATAATAAGAAAATGATCATTGACTGCAAACACCTATTTGACAGCAATAACACTCTGTATGCCAACCTGTGTAAGTAATATTAATTATGTATTTCACATTTTAAGATTATATTTAGTTGCATAATTAATGTAAAATTCTGTCACAGCAGTATGAGGAGTTTTAAACAAGATTTTGGTGAACTATCTCACCCTAAATTTGTGTGGAAAAACATATGAGAGGAAGTACCATAGTGAACGTTTTCAGATAATATAGCTTTGATGATAAGAGAAAATCTGGAAGAAGTTCACAATAAGCTGGAGGAATGGAACCTAGTACTCGAAAGAAAGGAGATAAGAATAAGTAGAAGTAATGTGTAGTCTACATAAGCATGTTTAAACTATATTGTGAATTTGTAAGACAGAAACAACAAATGCATGTATACCGTCCTCTTAAGTGTGGTTGAATAAAGTAGAGATAAGCATCAGATGTTTTATGTAACAAAAGAATTCTAATGAGACTCAATTATAGATTCGTCAAAAGTGTGGCAAGACCAACTATGTTGTATGATTTGGAATGTTGGGCATTAAACAAAAAAATATAACAAACAATGAGTGTAGCAGAAGATAAGAATGCTTAAATGGATGCAGTGGCGGCTTGACATATTTTTACCTTGAAATACCAACACAAATTATTTACTCATCCACCCACTCCAACCCAAAAATACCCCACCATACTAAAAATGTTTTACGTGACTTCAATAGTCAACAAACCGAGAGAAAATAGACTGAAATAAGCATGTCATGAGGAGAAAGTAATCTGAAGTAGTAAGTATTGTAATGTAAAAAAAAAGTAGAAAGAGGTGGAGAGAAGGTCCGGAAAGGAAGTGATTCAGTGGTTGATGTGATTGAGAATAGTATGAGAACAACTTATGTATGCAAGATGGAAGATTAGGTCAAGCGGAAGTTTAGGATGAGGGTGCCTGACCCAAAACAGTTGAAATCTAAGCAAAGGAAAAGAAGAAAATAAGTTGTAAGGACACTTCAAACTATTTTTTTTTTCAAATCTTCTTATTTACTTATATTGCTACCAAACAAAATATTTATTTCAAAAATACATATTAACCTTGTGTGAATGCAGTGGATTATCAAGAGCGAAACACAATATTGAAGTGAGTGCTGGTTTATTTAAGAGAGTTGCACACTGTTGAACTAACAGTTGGACTTGATAGTAATCTTTATGGGATGTATTTCGAGGTCCCTCCGAGTCTCTGAAGTCTATATAAGACAGCAAACACCTTAGTAGGTGCCGATCAGCTTCAAATCCTTGTAATTGAATAGCCTAAAAATAATAATCAAAATTAATATATTATATATTTAACATGACACAGTACCTAATATTAGATACTAGTCTTGTAAAAAATATGTTGTATTCCGAAAACAAATTCAAATAATTAAAAATGGATATACAAATTTTCCAAAAAATACTTAAATACTTAAGAATATATATATATATTTTTTAATTGGTTTTGTTACCATTGCTATTTTTTTTTTAGATAAAACAAAATAAATTATACATTTTTAATCAATAGTCAATTAATTTAATGTTTAATAACACTTTTTCCGTACTTAGGTTGTAATAGTATTATAAACAGTTAAATGACGGTAAATCTTCTATTCAATCCTATTGATAGTTTTGATGAAAAATAAATCTTTTGCTCCTTATAATAAAACTAACGTATCGTAGGTAACCTAATAAAAGTGAATAATTTACTTTGTCTTTATTCATGAATAAGATTTTGTCACATTTTTAGTTATTTAACAGTGGGTACTTAAATAATAACAATTGTCACTGAGCAAGTTTTATTAATATTTTACTGTAACAGATGGTACGACATTCCAAACATAATAAACGGCGATCACTTATCGTTTCCATTAAATGGCGGCTAATAACCCAGGGCGCGCACGATCCCAGTTAACTAGTTTACATAAGACTTACATCAAATATTTCTTGAACGCTGGCTTTAAAATTTTTCTTCGACAAATTGCTGACGAGATAACTTATTTGGGCCAACGTATATGACAACGAATCCAGGTTCATAGTTCCATGAATGCCGATCCGAAAGCTTCAATGTTTTGAAGCTTTCCGTCTAGACGGATCGTGTAACTAAATAAACTTTTGCTGCTCAGAGCACGGCAGATAGACGCGGATGACAACACCACAAAATTAAATAGCTGTCTTTGACAATTTCGGTTAGTTTATTACGGAATTTCGACATACTGCAAAACAACGCGGATTTAACGTACGGCGACCGGCCGGACACAAAAGCGCCATAACGGAGGACGCAGTTTACAGTCTACACACAGATTTGAAAATAATTCATATACATAGGTATAAAACGTTATAGCTATCGCTTTATACACACTCACTGTGTAATAAGGTGCAGCTATGCGTTAGTGTATAGGTGCGATCGATAATGCTCGCTTTTGACATACATGCGCATTAGAGTCCTGCGACTCCATTTAAAAAACGTTCATTGGCGATTGGCCAATGTTTAGAGAGCGCGTCCTGTGGTCTACAACTAAAGGTACGTTTAACCACAATTCAGTGGTACACTGGCATTAGACGAAACGTTGAACCACATATACCATAAATTTCAATGTTGTTTACAACTGTGATTAATTTGTGATACTATTCGGCTAATGTGCTAAAATGTGCTTACCGTTCGTCGACTCGTTTTTATTTTTGTAAATTTGTTTTAATCGATTAAATCCTTTTAAATTCCTAATATGACAGATGTCTGTGCATAAGTGTTTGCCGTACGTATAGACTGTGTTTATGATTTAGCTTCACTTTTTCTTAGTGATTGAGCGTCTACGATTTATTTTTTTCATGTCTACTGAGGTATGTTTTCGAAGTATAAAATTTCAAATGTTTTATCCATTAATAATCTTTTCTTATGGTTTTTTTAGAAAGAGAAAATTGATAGTAGAGCGGTTTCAAGCACCACCACAACCTCTGTTATGGACGATAAAAGTGGAACACCAAACATCAGTAAACCGGCTGTAGACATTCCAGGTGGGTTTCTAGACACTAATTTTTAAAACACAGACATGTTTCCACATGAATTTATAATTTCTTTTTTATTATTAACCACCAAAAGTAGATGCTTTTATAATGAGTAATTTAAAGTTATGCGAAACTTTAATTTTAAAAATGATTAGATTTTAATGTTTTTCTTTTGTGTTAACAACTTTTCTATAAAAATATTTTCTCCAATTGAAAAATCGTTTTCTAAATATGGTAAAATTTTCAAAACATTTTGGGGATTTTTATACTACTTATATGGGTATAATTGTTTAACCAAACAGAAATGCTTGAAAATTTAATAATTGTACTTGGTGGTAAAAAAAAGAAGAAGTGTAATATAGTAAATTGTTTTTCTATAGTGTTTTTAAGATCAAATTTTTTATGAAAATCGTAAATATTATCACCTTTTAAATCATGAATGATTTATTGTTATTTACAGATATAAATTCAATAACTTAATGCATTATACCCTTTTAACTTCCCACCGGGACGGGGCGGATCATGGAGTTTTAACCCTCCCCATTGGCGTGTTTTTTTTTTTTTGCAATCAATGCATTTTAAATTTGTAAGGATGTGAAAATTCATCCTTACTTAGCTACCTAACCTTACAGCTCTTTTGTCTTTCTTTTGTTTGGTATATAATCATTAGAATCAGCACTTCCTAATTTTTCAATTCTATCTATAATAATATGTAGTTATCCAATGGTTTATTGAAAATAGACCACTTGCCTACTAATTAAATAGGTATTTACCCACATTCTAAATAATATCAATTTATGAAAGTTGAAAGTACAGTTAAATCCGTTTATTACAATGCTGTATACCCGTATTCTAGGTAAAACAATTCCTTGTAATATAATATATATATATGGTTATTTTTATATCTTATGTGCAGTCAATTTAGTCGTTTATAACAATGTTGTGTACAGCGTTATTGTGTGCATTGTTGTGTACATGTTATTTTGAAATGAAAATTGGTTTTTACATTCGCCTATTACAACATTATTATACATAAATAATATGTATTTATAAACAACAAATTGGATTTTATTTTCAGATTTTCGCAATAATTCATACTTTATCTGTAACAGATACATGGTATAGCTTGGTTGTATGTATGTTGTATAGGTACCATTGATCAGGTGCATACTTTATTTTGGTAAATAGTGATATCATTACACCAAAAATATGAATAACATTAAAAAAATTGTTGAGAATTTAATTTAAAAAAAAAAAAAACATTTTTCCAATTACAAACAAAGAACTATGACAGATTATTTTTGAAAATACAGTTATAGGTTAATAAAAAATGCTGTTATAATAATTATGAAATTAAACACTACTGTTATATTATTTATACTTTATATAAAACATTTGTTTAATAAATAAATTCTTTTTAAATATTAAGTTTTTTTTTTTAATCAAAATATAATAAAGTTTGGATGTAATGATCTGAATCTCTTAAGTCCCTTGAAGATCAATATAAGTGAATTTCACTGTAGGTATTTATCATAATTATAAACCTACTATATTAGTTACATAAGTTTGTTACATGTAACAGTTTAATGTATATTAAATTCTTTAAAAAAGGTACATTTTTTTTTTTACCAATTCATTACTGCTTATAACCATTAATTCAGGTGATTTAGTATGAATAATTTTTGCTTTTTATATACTCAAAAACAATGTCATTCATCATAAAAACTTAAAATAATGTAATTATTTAAATCAAGCTTTATTAAAATCACAAAATGTTCACATGTTAATTCTCTTTATTTTTTAAAATATATGATTATATCATATCAATATTTTAAATATATTGGCATTAACTGTAGATTGTGACTCAAAATATTAATTAAATCATTTATTACAAATATTTCTCTTATGGATTTTAATAGCGGTGGTCAGTACATCAAACCAAGAAATATGCATTGCAGAAGGATGCAATAATATTCCTATAACACATCCAGAATGGGACCATGAATATTGCAGTATTAAATGTTGCTATAATCATTGCCGGTATGTATTTATAATTGTTTAAATAACAACAAATTATTTTAATTAAAATGTTTTATTTTACAGAAGTACTTTTCAAGCATGGCTTGCATCTAACAAATTATCAAAAACGAAACTTAATGCAGCATCTACAGCTAATTTACCTACTCCATTAAAAGGTGCAAAAATGAAAAATGCATGAATATATTTTTATTGACATTAATATTATTTTAAACTTTCAACTATCTAAATAGTCAGTGAAATATTATATATTAAAGTTATATAATTTTATTTCAAATTATTTGTAATGTATATTAAAAATAATAATTATATTACATACTGTATGATATATCTTAAAACAAAAATCTAAAAAATAATTACTATTTATAAATCTTATTATAATACATTTTTAGGAATATTGTATTTTTATCTTTGAACAATTCAATTTAACTGTAATACAAAATAAACCTTATCCTTAAACTATATTACTATAGATAGTATCTAAGTTATAATTATATGAATGTAATTATTAATTACCTACTTGATACAGTAAATATACTGGGTATGAATATAATGATCAAATAGATTCATAAAAACTATATTGTGTATGTTTATAATAACTACAGTCAATAAAAAAACTACCTTAATTAAATTAATTTAAATATTCAATATTATAATCAAATTTAAACACATTAAATACAAAAATGTATAAAAATTGTGTTTAAAATTACTAACCAATATTAAGAAATGATTGTTCTCTTTTATATTGAATTAGAGCTGGTATTAAAATTTTATTTTTTAATTGTTTCATACCATTAATTATTGCTGCTTCAACCATTTTTGTCAACTCATTCTTATCTGTTTCTATTATGTTATCAGGAATTTTTATATCCAATACATGTTCATACATATTATCATCATACACAGACCGTAATGCTATAAAAGGAAATAATCTTTTATTTGTACCTTTATTTCCTGTTTTACCTTTCTTAAATTCAACTGATAGTATATATTTCAGATAGTTATTGTCAATGATAGAACTTTTATCAACCAACAAAATTCGGATAAAACTTGTAGTATCCTGGTTAGTGGAGTCACTTACTCGGTAATCTAATAAACAATTACCATTGGGAGATGAATTACAGAATTTCTGAAAAAGCATTTCAAATAAAAATTTTGCAGAGTCATCAAGCTTGCTTTCTTCATTAATCTTCTGTCCTCCATAACTAACAATGGCACTGATAGCTGCATTTTGAACTTTATTCACAAATGTTACTTAAAAAAAAAAAAATATTTACTTACTAATTCAAGTAATACATATAATAGATAATATATATCTACTAACATAGACCTATTAACTAATTAGCAATAATTACAGAGAGTGAAATGCCAATACAAAAAGTGTTTAAATAATAAAACTTTTGTTATGTGTGATTTAAATTTTGGTTGAATTAGCTCTTAGTTGTGATGATGCAATCTAATGACAATGTTTTTTTTTTTGTATTAATAAGTTTGATTATTTGCAACAGATATGCAAGTGATTGGAGTAATTCATTTAATAGCTAAAATTAAGTAGTACAAATCCATTTAATTTAGGATTTATATAAATCCTAAAATCCTAGATTTTTAGTCTAGTTCTATATTATGTGTAATATACACATAAACACACACACATATACATATGACATTGTGTAAACTTTGCTCCACTTGGGAATAAGATAATTTTTTATAAAATAAGGAAATTATGATACAGAAATTATTATTACAAAATATCATAATTTTAATCCTTTAGTATTTATATGATTTTGGATAATTAATAATACACACTCCCAGTGTGCCATCAACTATTATAATGATTGAGATCATAAAAAAAAATCAATAAAAATAATAACTACTACAAAAGAAAACAAGCAATTATATTTCTAACAAGAATTGTTTAGCAAGAAACATTTATTATAACCATTAAATAAAACAGAAAAGTTAAATAATCAGCTTCCATCCATTTATCATTATCTGAAAAAAAGCCAAAAACTGATTGCATTATAGAAAAAAGTATTTTAGAACCTTTGATGTTTATTAACAATGTTGGATATTATATAAACTTAATGTCAATAAATCATAATATAAAATATTGTTTAGTTTAAAAAAAAATATTTGTTTTAACATGATTTTCTTTATCCTTTTAAAAACATTTAAAAAAAGGCAAAGGATTCTTAAATCAATCTCAATTTACAAAATTTCTTTGTTAATAATAATAGATAATTAAAAAATATTGAATTTTTTTAAAAAAAATTGTAATTGTATAATTAAATACATTTTCACCTGGGAAAAAATAAATATTTAGCATCCCACCGAAATAATTTATGTCATTCAAATAATTAATTATTAACTATCTAAATTTTGGCGATGAAAACTCTTGGAGAATTATAAAAAAGAAGTTTAAAAGTATAAGCAGTTTTATTTTAAATGACTGATTGATTAATAGACATTCAATGTAAAACCTAAACTTAAAATTGTAACAGTGGGTACTTTTTATACTATAGACATCCCCTGACAAAGTCTTTTTCACCGTTTTTTACCTTAAGTAAAATAAGGGCGAAGGTTCATATGAAAATCCAACATTTTAATAAAATAAAATAAATTTATGGTATTTGGTCTTTTGGTTGGGGTAATGGAAAATTGATAAAACCCATTTTATTCTGATTTTTAAAAATTTGTAACACCCCTTGTAGATTGAAAACTGTTGCTAAGTTCAATTTTATGCTTATTATTATAAATTAAGAGGTGCATAAGTGAACAATGGATGATTATGAACAAATATATTACAGTGACAATTTTGAGAGGACGTAGAAGGTAAAGAGGGGAATTTTAAGACCAAAATGAGATATTCTAGGGAAAGTTAATGAGAAACTTCAGGCATACAGTAATTTAACTCAAGCATTTGGATTCTGGGAAGATCAAAATGCTTTGCAATGGGAAACTTCCATTAAAAGAACCAACAAAAAGAAGTCCGGATGAGACAGTTAGTCTAGTACAACAAAAAAAAAATAAAAAATATATTTTAGGTGTATAAGAAAACCTAAAATATATCCTGTTTGTCCTATAGTATTAGTTATTAGTTATTAGTTATTAGTACATAGTTCTGGTTGTTGATTGAGTTAACCATTAATAAGTAGATATTTCTAACATTGTTATTATTATACAATATAATAATAATGTGGCTTTACAATGGTTCTTATTTTAATCACAGCAAGATGAATAATCAGTAACGGGTCTCTGTAGTCTGTCAGCTACTGGTTAATTTAAACATGAATTCATACTAGCCAATATTCAAAAATAGGTACCAAAATATAAGTACTTTAAGTATTTGAATAAATTTTATAAAACATTGAAAACTGTAATTTCTTTTTTTTCCAAATTATTTTAAAAATCTCTTGAAAAATCAAAAAATGGCCTGTTTAATGCACCAACTAGACAAAATTTCCTTTCAAAAAAAGGAACTACACTCCATACATCAAAACAAGATTTCTTTTCGAAAAAAAAATATACATAAGAAAACCAATAGAACCCTCACTATGAGACTCTAAGATTATAAAAAAAAAGCTGTCCTAGGATGCATCCACTGTTATAGGAGGGAAATAGGAAAGGTAGGATATAGATGAGAATTTAATGTACATCTGTAAGCAACGATTAAACATTGTAAACCATAACCATAATGAAAAACAATTCTGGGCAGTAGAGTTCAGTTAATAATGTTGCGTTGTCAACAATATATATGTCAAATTATGGTAAAATAATTACATATGCACTAAACATTTTCTTTAATAATATTTGTTTAATAGTGTACCTATTTATCATTTAAATTCAATCAATTACCATGACCCAATAAAAGAAGCAAATTTACAATAAATAACAAAAGCTATATACGAACTAGTTATTATAAGTATAGGAGTATAACACATACAATACTAAATAGAATGTATATTATATGTGTATCTCTGTACATTTATTGTTATGCCATTTACCTAAATAAATAACAGTATTTTATTTAAAATAAATATATTATTTAAATCACACGCTAAGAAGTGTAAGTTTGTCTTAGTTCATGATTGAAACATAGTAAGAATACTCATTAAGTTAATTGGTGTAAAAGTAAAAATAAATGAAAGAAGATAAATTAATCACTATCTCAAACACGCAATTTTTCTGAAAGGAAATCGGTGTGGGGAGGTATTTTAAACAGGTCATTTTTCGATTTTCTCATCAAATTTAAAAATTTGGAAAAACTTAGGAAACTGGGAAAATCGGTACAATATTAAACAATATTATTAAAGAAATTATAGAAAGCCTATTTAATTTAATTTTACTATACAATGACATAAATATATTGTTGATAAGGCATTATTATCAACTGAACTCCATTAGAATCATTTTTTCGTAAGCAATGGTTTATCAATGCTTATCTAAATAAAATGTATTAGTTACATTTAAGTTTATATATACCAGCATTTTTAAAGGAAGGGGGATTTTTTGTGAAGTATTTAGTTCTATTGTTTATGTTTGATTAAATTATTATTAGTCTTAAAAGCAATTTTTACTTTTTTTGTATTGTTCAGAATTTTAACCAATATGTTAGACATATAATTTTAATATTTCATACTAAATTTCATGTTGAGAAATGGATGTAAATACATTTTTATGCAAAAGAAATCATTTTGTAACCTAGCTTAATATTAATTTTATAAATTTTTTCAATAAAATCATAAGTGTTTTTTAATAAAAATATTAGTATTCATATTTAATTTTTCTAGAGTCTAAATATTTAGCAAGGTTATAAGATGGAGCAATTTTATGAAAAGATGTGTGCGGAGTCTCTATTTTGTAATCAGATTTTAATAATATTTTATTTTGGACTTTGGACTTTAGATAAGATTTCTTTCGAATTTGTTATCAGTTTATTAATTTGTTTAGTATAAATTATAGTTAGATCATATGTTAAGTTTTAAATAATATTATTATTATTTATAAAACCTAAATTTTTTTTTATGCATTTCATTAGTGTAAATGATAACTCTATAAATTTCTAGAAGCTCAGTTACAAGTTGATTACATGCTAGTTAGTATGATAATATGATCATAAACTTGATAAACTAAGGATGCAGTCATGTTTAAATAACTTAAAGTACATATAAGCATATATATATATATATATATATATATATATATATATATAAGTACATATTACTCTCTTTGAAATATGCTATCTACGCATGTGCAAATAAACTTGTCATGAATCAAGGTATAAAAGTAAGCATAGAAAAATAACCAATTTGAATAATTAAAAAGTGTTGAATAACATGGTGAAATTTAGGGATTCTCTGTACAACATAAGACATGGACTTGACTTAAACAATATACAGAAACTTTAACTTTCAATTTTTTACTTTATTAAATTAAAAATATTTATCATTTTTAAAAATAATGAGCAGGTATTTCTATTTTAAATTTGATAAAAAAAAATCACCACTGTATTATTCACTATGTATTTCAAGAAAATAATATGTAGTCTAGTTACATAATTATATTAAAAATTGTTAGAATAAGTGATATAAAATATTAATTATGTATACTTAATACATTTAATAAATTTAACAAAGATAATCATAGATTATAAAAAAAATTCTTTATTATCTATGAACAAAACTTATATTTTAAATTTTATGTATTTATATATTATGTAAAATTAATTTAAATTTAAAAATACAATTTAATTTGTCTTTTTTTAACTGTAGCAATTTTTTTACCTCGATTACCACTTCTTATAGTTATTTTTCTTGGTGAAATTTAACACAATTTACAAAAATTCAATTCATATTGTAATTATAAATTGTTAAGGAAAATAATTATTAGGATTAATATGCAACAAGTACATCTGATTCAATTTAATTACCTATCAGTAAATTAATCCTTCCAAAGTTTATGATCTAGGGTTGTGCCATGGGTTTTATAACAACAGGATGTTTTACATATTATTATAAAATAATAGGTATTATAGTAAAATACCAACAGTTTTCAAAATATGATTAAAAGCATTAATAATTATTTTTATTATAATATTCACTCACCAAAATCTGTTGAATGTAACATTGTGAGTCCATTTGTTAATGAATCCATCGTCTTTATAAATAATGCCCCTTGTTTTGTTGTACTGCTTAATTTTGGATTTAAAATTCTTACTAAATAATTCTTGTTTTTTAAATTATCAACGTTGTTATTTTTATTGGAAGTGCCATTAAAAGCAAAAGTTGCAGTTACTGATACTAGATATGATTGACTGTCATCAATACAGCTACCAGTCAGCAATGGTAATGATTGCTGTATCTGTTCGTATATTAGCAATTTTACTATAGCACGTAAGCGTACTACAGATGAATTTTTATGGTTACGGTCTTCAAATTCATTCTTGTTAACAGTATCTAAATCCATAAATAATTCAACGTTGATATCAGTTGGATGCGGTTCTGACATAGATGATTTGGACAATTTAACTAACTGTTTATACTGAGTATGTGCTTGAATCAAGTGTGCAGGTGGATGTATCATTAAAGGTGATTTTAATGACATCTTGAGTTTGTAGAGCTGTACAAACAAATTAATTATTCGTTAAACAATGAACACATGAAAACATAATTGTAACTAGTACCTGAAAATTAGCATAGCAGTCATATAACTGGTCTGCTAATAGACAATATTGCAATGAAGCATTAGTTTCAGTATTTAATTTTTCCCATTTAGTTAAACACTGCAAGTGAAATGACTCATTTGCTACAAACTGTTGCCAATAAGTTTCTTGAAAAGTAATATCAGTTTGATGTTGAGAACGTTGATTATTACGTGACTGATTTGGTGTTGATTTTTTGTGTCCCATAACTACAGACAAATTGTCCATTCCCAGTAAAATAACTTCAGGAGCTCTATGTGGAAGGCCACATTGTGCAATTATTGACCACCGTACCATATAATTACGATTGACTGTTGTTGAAATTTCTTCGTCTAAATACGGTAATGAAAGCACAAACATATCATAGCGTGGAGATTGTGTAGACTTATTTGGACCAGTAGGCATTAAAAATGAATTTGAGCTTTGAAAATCTGATAAATGAACAAGTTGTTTTAATGGACCTGTAGAATAAATAAAATAAGAATTCAAAAATTATTAATCATGAAAAAATAACCTAATTGTTACATTTAAAACGATGATTGGCTAACTCACCAACTCTATGACGTGATAGACGGCTTACAGCTTGACGTAAACGGGGACAAAAATTGCTAATATTCTCATCCATCAATAATCGCAGCCTTTGATCTTCTAAACTGCTATCGTCATGACAAATTTCACGACGAATGGAATAATCCACAAGGACCATTTTTAAGTTAAGTAGGTACCTAAGTAACTGAGTAATTATATTTAATACCTACCGGACAAAAGTTTTTTTTAATACACTATGTAGAATAAATATGTTATGTATACTGAATTAAAGTAATCTTAATAAATATTTATCTATGTAATTACAAAAAAGACCATCGACGCCATAACATTAAATTAGTACACACAGTAGGTATATGTACATCATTTACCGAATATAAATAATATGGTATACTATGGTATACAATAGCTCCTGGAAATATCATGTATTCATGTTTTATATAAGCTAACCATCGGCCTAGTAAGTGATAAGAAAAAAAGATGGTGACGTGTACGTTAAGATCCCTATACTAAATATTGTTAAGGCGTAATCTTTACACCGTGGGTTGAATACTGTGTCATGGTCTATACCAGTGTTTCTCAATCGTGGGGGAGGGAAATTCTTCCCTATGGCGGAATTAGGATACTGTGTTGGAGATAATATAGAGATGATGAAATCGTAAGAATAAAATATAAAATGTGCAAATTTATTATATCTTATAGGTACTAAAAACAATTTATCTTATATATTTAATTAATAGGGGAGGCATCAAATTTTTGAAATCCTACAAAGGCCAAAGGGGCGTAGAATAAAGTTTGGAAACACTGTCAATATTATTTTCTAAATTATTTCAGAGGCAGGCTTGGATTAAGGCGTAATCAGTGTAGAATATATTATATCCTACGTTAACAAAATTAAAAGGGGTACCAATATAAAATAAATGGAATTTTTTTTTTCGTACGGAAATATAAATTCATAAATCGTAAAGGCGTCATTTATTTGGGCGAATCACCCAAAATTACTCGTAATATCATACATCATTTTAACCGATCGTTTGATTGAATTTATCTTTGTATGTTGTACGATTTAGATTAGTTGTAACTTGATAATAAGTATAAAACAACTTTAATTATATTGACTATATAATATTATATCGTTTCGGCTGATAAGTTAATGGTTTTTACGTTTGATTACATTTAATCTAATCAGATAATAAGTTATAACATTTACCTGTTTGAATGATTAATACAAAATTTTTAGTTGAATAAAACATGATGTACTTATAATTAAATACCTAAACTGGCGGGAAGATTATACTCGTGAGACTGGAACCAAATATTGAAATAATTTTTGGAAATCCAATATTTCAGACTTCAAACAATATATTATACAATAGCTCACCCAAATGATATATTAGACATAATAAAGAACCATGTAAATTTCGCTCATGTGATATGTATAAATTCGCCCAAACGGTATGTGATTTTAGGTTGATTCACCCAAATAAAAACTACCCATACATAGTGGCACATTGTATTTTTAATTTTGTACAATTTATTGACTTATATAGAGAATCTATATAAGTCTATATACTTCAAAGAAAATCAAAAAACGACTTTCCTGGTTACCAACTAGAATAAAAATGCAATAAAAAAGATCTCATGTCGTTTATTTATTGGAGCAATATTTAGGGTAGAAAACATAAACCGTAAAAATTTAAAATAATGAATTCGTTGTACCGTAATTTGAAAAAATTGCATAGTAAAATTCGTCTATTTTGGTTTTTCTTAATCATTTGTAACACTACATTTGATATTGAAAAATGCTATTTTCGTAGTTGTTTTAATATTTGAGCAAAGCTGAATATAAATGTTTAAAGAACGGGAAAATATACGAAAATAATTATTTTTAATTTTATTTTAAAATCTGAATGTAGTGACGAATGTATTAGTTTTATAAAGATGTTTATTATTATTTCTTTTTTAATTCTATGACAAAAATTTCTACCAGAAATCTTGTTCCAATATATACATGTGGCACCATTTCTGAAAGGTAATATTGTCTAGGTGGTACTTATGGTTTTATAAAGATGTTTATTTATTTTTTTTTATCTGCGCGCAATTTTTCTACCAGAAGACTTTCTCAGATTTTTACGTGTAGCACCTTTTCTGAAAGGAAATCGAAGTGAAATTAATAATATTACTATTGTATTTGAAATGAGTACCTATTAATTTTAGTTTGTATCTTTATTTTGAATTTTTTTATTGTATTTAGAATAGGTATATTATGCACATTACTTGCATGCACCAATACATACGATTTTCAATATACCTAATGTATCTTACAGGCTGTAATTTTCTATATATTATTAAAACATACATACCTACAAATATACTGAAACTGTAAAGAACAAAAATATATATATTAAAGCACCTTTACTACCTAACCTGACCAGCAAGTTTTACATTGTGTTGCTTCTACGCAGACTGTGCACCCCAACTTTATATGCATATTATTAAAAATTGATCTATATATATATATATATATATTTAGGCTAATTATTTAGGTTTTCACCTATTTTACATGATTTAGTTATTTTTATTGCATGTATTCCTATAATTTTAGTTTTAAATACGTGTTAAAGTATCAAGCCAATTCCTTTTTCTCTTCTACAATTAATGTTCGCCTTTGAAAATAAGTTCGACTTAATCTACATGATTTTATACGTCTAATTAACTTAAATTTTACTTAAAGTAATTTAAAAAATTGTTTTTTATATTAAATGGTGCAAATGGCCATCAATACATTAAATTTAAATGCACGGACTCTCATGATTCAATCATTGTCCTTAGATAATATGATGGTTGTTTATTTAGGCAATTTATTACCCTTCCCTACTCCTCCGGACTAAATATTATCTATTCAAATTAATATTCAAAAGAAGGGGGGGGGTTATTATCGGAAAATCAAAAGTATGCACTTATTTAAGGTATATGGAGTAGGGGTAAAAAATTAAAAATGATTTTAAAATAAAGCTTAAACGATTTCATAATGATCAGAAAAGAACAGAAATCAAATTCACTTAAAATCCTCTGAGATAATTGCTGTTTCATGATAAAAAAAATCACTCTGTATATTGTTGAAAAAGCATCATTATCATTTAAACTCTACTCAGAATCCTTTTTTTGTTACTTGTTAGCAATGGTTTATCGTTGCTTACAGATATACATTAAATCACCTATAACAGTAACTGCATCTGTCTCTATTATTCTAGGACATATTTTTTCCTCTTAAACCTATTTCAATAAAATGGTTACATTTAACTATTTCTAAAACTTCGACAAAAGTTCTTTAAAATCACCAATATATTGAATTATGTCGGTGATTTCTATTACAGAATTAAAAATTATGTACTTGTATTACTACAATATGTAAACATATAAGTTTTAATAAAGAAATTAAAAAAAAAAATATTAATAAATGAATTATTTTGGTTAAATTACTATTATTCTACTGCTATTATAGCGTCTATTTTCCCGTTAGCCTTATCATTAAGTGTCAACTAGAGCGTTACGAATAGAACCTTTCAATCGCGAATAATGTACTTTGTAAGTTCTTATTCATGATCTGTATGGCCAACTTTAGACCCAAACCTAACGCCTTCAAAAATTACTCCATTCATTGCATAAAAATACATAAAAAATTGATTAATCCACCTTAGTTGCAATATAATGATTCTGTGATAAGGAAATTTATGTGATAGTGTGATTGTGACAAAAAAAATGCTAATAAAAGGCGCTGTCACTAGACGCTCGTGTATGAAGGTAAACTAATTAAGTACAGTGTTTTTGCAGTGAATTTTTTATGTTATTATTGTTATCTGGTTTTTAAACCAAGTTAATCATGATCTAGTAGTTAGTAATTGATTCTAAATTGTAGACTTCACAACACGGCTGCAATGGGATGTTATTCAGTTATTGAGAATTGAAACAGTCGTCCGAACGGTATTTTACTTTGCACGTCATTCAATTTTCTTTGTTTGTGAATTACCATATTTATTCTTTATTCTATTGCAGTGCTGCGTGACGCTAAATTGCATTTATACCCATTACCTAGTTTGTAGTTATTGTAATTTGTCGCCCAGTCTTCTTCATTGTTATTTTAATGATTTATACATGATCGAATTATAGACGTGAATCAACGTGAGTACCTATTAATTTATTATTTTATCCATAAATTACTTACTTATCTACAGGTAGTTTATTAGTTGTAACCTAATTATGCAATTGAAATCACCTAATTAAATACAAAAATAATTTCTTATGTTTTTATATCAGTAGATAGGTGCCTAGGTACTGTTGTGGGTGACTGTTTAACACCAAGTTCCAGGTGAACTTATAACTAGTGGTGTATTCGATGCTTTAATGCTTTCAATTTAATGTTTCTGCTTCCGTTGTCACTAAAATAGCCTATAACCTTAATGCGTAATGTGAGTTCAACTTGAAGTTTTAATGTAAGCAATAGGTATTACATTACCTATAGGAAATGTTACCTAATTGTATAATATTAGGTACTTAATTATATTATGTATAATATTACCTAAAATTCTGAAATCTAAAAATTTGTATGATTAAGTACACTTTTAAGATTGTAGCAATTAACATATATTTGTATTTGTAAATCTAAAAAATTTAAAAGTGGGGCGGGTGGGGGGGGAGTGAAAATTGATCGCAATCACCTCTTTTATTTATAATTGGTGTATACTCAAGACTCTTTTTAAGACTACATTATTGTCTCTAACCGAAGTCAAAAATAAACAGACATAATTTTTATAAATACCTACCCATATTTTACTAAATTGTAAAAATATTCAAACACTTGGTCAATTTCATGAAAAAGCCTGGTATGAAAGTACTCAAGACTCAACTGAAAAGGAGTTGTTGGCAGCCAGTATTTATATTGTGTACTCATAGGTGTATTATGATGGTTTTCTGTTAGGGTGCCTTAATAGCCTTAACAAAATTGTTTTCAAGGATACATATCTACTTGTCGGTACTGTTATGGTGTTACCCCTCCCTTAAAAGCATAAGGTTATTATGAGGCATACACAGGAGAGGATTTTGGGAGTTTAATCACCTCAAGAACTTTTAGTTTATTAATTTTGTGTTTAATTATAATCAACATATTAGGTGCATAAAAATATTTTATAAAATAAAACACTAACATTTTCACTTGCATATTATGCACTTTATGTATGCCCTATAGGTACATATGAAGAGCTACGGGGAAAAACGATAATAGTAAAAAAAAAAAAAAATAGGATAATTATATCATCTTGTCATTTGTTTCTAAGTGAATTGGTATGTAAATCGATTTGGGGAATAAAGATCACGGTCAGTGATATAAAATAGGTTTAAATATACCTATGACAGCAAAACAAGATCATAGTTTGACTTCTGAAACTTTAAAACTGCAATACTGCACATTTTAGAAATATTGACTAATCGTTTTTTGAGTCATTTTTTCTTTTAGCATTTTATATAAAAATATGGATAAATGTATATTACAAATAATTCAAAGTTAATAAAAATAAATACTTAGATGTCGGTTTACATTTTTAAGAATAAATATATTTTAATGTTACAATAATTAAAACAGTAAGAACTAAAATTACAAATAAATAATAAAATTAATTTCAACTGTAGACTTTTTGGCAAAAATATTTTATATTAACATGATTAATATTTGATATGTTTCTTTCCATGCAAACTTATGATATATTTGTAAACCTCTCATTGGAACATTTAAACATTTTAAGTAAAGTACTACCAAGCAGAAATATATATTTATTGATATTGCATGAAAAAAATCAAACTATGATTTAAAATAGAAAAAAAAAACCAAATCTTTGTATTACTAAAACCTTTTTCAATATACTCAGAATGTAAAATAATTCATTTTGACTGTATAATAAAAAGCTTTACTTCGTATTGTTTAATAAAATGCTAAACTGTCATCATATTTTAACTTAATACATTTGATAAGTTTTAAACTTTCTGTTAAAAATCTAATTTTTAAACACAAAATAATATAAGTTTGAATTTTTTTATCAATTGTATAAAATAATAAGCCTTAGATAGTTAGATAATTATATTTTATACATTTCGCAAAAAAAAAAAAAGGGTAACAAGAAAACTTT
Organism: Cinara cedri; assembly: GCA_902439185.1. Classification (NCBI taxonomy): domain Eukaryota; kingdom Metazoa; phylum Arthropoda; class Insecta; order Hemiptera; family Aphididae; genus Cinara; species Cinara cedri. Next base: position 3,692 of record CABPRJ010001034.1, on the reverse strand, counting down.
TTCTTGGATGATTATTTTATAGGGGAAGCTGTAAGAAATGTTAAAAGGTTGGAAAAAATGTTGGTGGTTATGACTCCCTTAGCCCCTCATGCATCGAGTATGCCATACCTACCCCAAGCACTAGTATGCCTTCAGCAGTAAACAAATAATGAGAAAATAAATTAAGATGGTTTGGGAATGTCATTAGAAGAATGGAATTTGAAATAGTAAGAATGGTTATGATTTTATTATAATAATTTATTTTACATATTACCTATGATAATATCAGAGCACTATTTTGTAGTATGATAATAATTAATTATTAAAACTTGAAACTATTTAGCTTAAGTAAATATATTTATTTTATAATACTTATTGTAAATTGTAACTTTAAATTTAATTAAAATAAGGAAAAGTAGTTTTTTAGTAAAAAATGAAGACAATAGGTACACAAATAGAAAAGAAAATTGCTTTTTGGTAACAGGAATATAAAATGAGAAAAATAGTTAAGTTCACAACATAATATAAAAAAGGTTTTATTTTCTTCTCTTCAATAAGTCTAAATTCAATTGTACCATAGAAAATGATAATTCCTATAGTAGTAAGACATTTTTATATTAATGATTAGGCTTGCAAATATTGATAAATTATTTTTAAAGTATTTTTGTTTACTTCATTATTATTAATTATATTATATAATATTATAATACCAGTTATCTATTCTGTAATATGATAATTATTAATTTTTAGAGTTTGTTTTAGATTAAGTATATAACATTTCGATTTCTAGAAGGTAGGGTGTAGGTACACAATGACCATTAAATATATGTGATATATAATCTTGCACCATCAAGTGATTTTTTTTGTGTTTCTTTTGTTTGTCTTTTATGATTTCCTACTTAATCGGTTGATCTGATCAAGTCAGGCTCTAGCTTGTCCCTGCCCTGTCCAATCAACAGCTGTATCTATTAAAGATGTAGAGGCCAGACTGGTAACCTCCACACACATGCAGTTGCTAGGTAACACCTTCGGGAGCCTACTTGCTTATTCCTGACTACCAACAGCTAGGTATCCAACCCACCTGTTGTACTATTATTATTTCTGATTGTGACTTCTATAAAGAATTTTTTAAATGGTAGCTTTCCATTACATTTTATACCTACAGCCAGATGATTTTTGTTCAGGGTTTCTTCCCCTACGATGCTTGCCAGTCAAGGGTGGAGAGTTTGCCTTACCCTGATTTGTATGCTGATCACAGCATCTGTATTGACTTATATCATAGCTAATGGCAATATAAGGTAGTCCAAAAAGTTATTCTAGAATTATTTGCCTGAAACATTTCTCCAATTTGGTGATGGCTGTTGCCCCATTAATGCAAGACAAACTGTCCGGGTAATGTATTATACTAATAATACAAACATTTTTTTCCTTTCAATCTTTTGCACAAATTAAATAGCGCGGAATGTATAAATGCCCAAACAGATTTCCAAACCACTTGACCACTTGATCCCCAATCAAAATCCACAGTTACAGACATTTGGAGATAGTGCCCTTTGTGTTGCTGTTGCTGAATACTATGTGTATTAGTTAATATATATTTAAAACTAGGGATTATATAAATGCACAAGTATATTACCTCAATAAAATTGTCCTTGTGTCTGTTAAAATATATAGGTACTGAATAGTTGTAGAGCCATTTTTTTATTGACTCTGACTTTCTCAAAATTGGAATGAAATCTCTATGCCAACCATTGATCTCAAAGGATGCCATATTGCAATCTTATCATAAAACCTTTCATTTTCAGTCTCCTGGTAAAAATATTATTAACAACATGTACCACATCTCATTGTCCAAGATAAATGTTATTACAGTGGCACACTTAAACAATAAATTCCCTAAAAGAATTCTAAAAAGAAACTCAGAATAGTATTTTAAAAGTATTTAATGTATAAAATAGATTTTTACTATTTCAAATACATTTTAATGTACAATAAGAAAGATAAATTAAAATACTTATAAAAATGCAAAATGTTCAAAATGTTTGTAAGCACACTCATATCCAGCTGATACATTTGTAAATGTTTAAATTTTATAATTAAATATAAAATATGTGTTTACTTATAGTATAGTGCATACTTAATATTGTTATTAACTTATTAAAATAACAAAACTTAATTATTTTTAAAATAAACATTATGTAAATTAAAAAATATGTTAATTTTAAAATACTCATAGTAAATTGTAACATTACATTTAATTAAAATATTGGCAAATAGTTATTTGATAAAAAACCAAATGAAATTTACAAACAGAAAAGAAAATGGCTTTTAAGAAATAAAGAAATATAAATGGGAAAATGTAAATAGTCCACAATATATTGTTAAGTTTTTCTCCTTTCTATTTTCTTTTCACCCATAGGTCCAAGTTCAATCTTGAACTAGAACAGGATCATTCATATATAAGAAAGGAAATTAAATATGTTAATGATACATTTAGATATCAAATAAATGTTTTTTTCATAATTTAAATATAATTATTTAAGTAATATATTTTAATATAGGGATGAAATTATGTGGTTAAAAAGTAAGAGAATATACAAATTGAAAAAAGAAAAAAAATTATGGCTTTTTGGTAATGAGGAAATAAAAATGGGAAAATGACATAGTCCACAAAAAAGTGTTAAATTTTTCTCCTTTTTATTTTCTCTTCTCCCATAAGTCAAAGTTCAATATTATAATAGAACAGGATCAATCATAAAGAAGAAAGAAAATTCAATATGTAAATGATACATGTAAATATTATATTAACTGTTGTATTCATTATTCTAAGGAAATCATTTATTTTATGTATTGTAATTAAAGGGTATTCTATGATGAAGATCCAATTAAAATAATAAACTTTATATTATTTACTTTATGTAAATGTAATTGTGTTTTAATACATAATATAAATTTTAATATTGTATTCAATAAAAAAAACCTGAACGTAGATATTTGACATGAAAGAAAGATAATACACATACAGAAAAAAGAAACAAAAAATATGGCTTTTTGGTAATGAGGAAATAAAAATGGGAAAATGACAAAAGTCCACAGTAATGTGTTAAGTTTTCTCCTTTTTATTTTCTCTTCTCCCATAAGTCCCAAGTTCANGTATATAAATAGCCGTTTTAATTATTCTAAAGAAATCATTTATTTTATGTATTATAATAAAAGGGTATTCTATGATGAAGATCCAATTAAAATAATAAACTTTATATTATTTACTTTATGTAAATGTAATTATTTTTCAGGACTTGATATGAATTTTAATATTATATTCAATAAAAAAAACCTGAATATAGATATTTTGCACGAAAGAAAGATAATACACATACAGAAAAAGGAAGAAAAAATATAGCTTTTTGGTAATGAGGAAATAAAAATGGGAAAATGACAAAAGTCTACAATATAGTATTAAGTTTTTCTCCTTTTTATTTTCTCTTCTCCCATAAGTCCAAGTTCAATATTAAACTAGAACAGTATCTTATAGGGGTAAGGAAATGTAATATGTTGATGATACATGTAAATATTATTTTAATAGCTGTATTCATTATTCTAATGAAATCATTTATTTTATGTAGTATAATAAAAGGGTACTTATATGTTGAAGATCCTATTATTATAATAAACTTTATATTATCTTCTTTATGTAAATGTAATTATTTTTCAGG
>CABPRJ010001033.1:0-56691 GCA_902439185.1 Cinara cedri | reverse complement strand
GAATAACTTTATATTGACCTTAAAGCATATTTGTTGTGATCTAATGGTTATTTATGTCAATTATCATTCTAGGGGTCCCGATTCAAACCGGTTTTATTCCCCCATTTACATAAACTAAGAAAAAATAAATGTATTTTTGGTGTACTTAGAAACCCAAGCCATGGCTTCCTTGGACTATTTTAATTGCGAAATATCTCTCGATTTGTGGTGCAAACTTATCCACCAGAAATCTTGCTCCGATGTATCAAGCGTAGCTTAATTTTTGAAAGGAAATTTTATCTCGGTAGTAATTTTTTTAATTTTTCAAGTGGTTTTCATAATATCTAGAAAAACAGGGATAAAATTTCGGAAAAACGGAATATTTGCAATTGTTGGTTTAGTAAAAATTATTATGGCCTTTTTTTTCTATGTACAACTTTTATGCCAGCAATTGTGCTCTGATGTATAATGATCGCACTTTTTTTAAATGGAAATCTAACTGAGAAGATATTTTAAATACTTTATATTTTTTGATTCTTCAAGAGTTTTCCCAGAAAGTTTAAAAACCAAGAAAAACATGGGATAGCGAGAAAATTGATACAATATTTAACAAATATTATTAAAGAATAAATATAATGCAAATTTTAATTCACCATATTAAATATATATAGTTGACAAAGCAACACTTCAAAAATTCTTGAAAAAATCACTTAAAAAATATATAAAACTGCAAAAATAATAAAAGGATTTAACAGTTCTTACTTTAACGGATGTAATGTATTAATACAATTTTCAAATACCACAAAAATTATTAATGAAAATGAATTTTTTAATAATACATAGGATTATATTTAAAATTAATTATTTTGTAAATCAATTTTGTAGTGTTAGAAAATTTAATTTAAAATTATTAAAGGAAATTTGACTAGAATGGTACTTCAGGGAAGTCATTTTTTGATTTTCCAATAAATAGGAATAACCGAGGAATAGCGTATGAAAAAAGGAAAAATAGGTACAATATCAAACAAATATAATATTAAAGAAAATATATTATAATGCATAATATATAATTATTTTACTATAAAATAATATATTGTTGATAAAGAAGCGCTATCAACTGAAATCTACTCAGAATGGTTTTTTCGTTAGCGATGGCTTATATTTGCTTACAGATATACATTAAATTACCTATAACATCTTTTTTGGATTTTTTTTTTAATAGAATTATCATTTAATATAGAATTAACATTTTAACATTAATATTAAGATTTGTTTAACCTCCTGTAAGCAATCTTATCTTATGTCGGAGGTTAAGAGTTATAAACAGTGTTTATATGGATTTAATGCATAATTTAATTTTCAGAAATCGACAATACATCATAATTATATAAAATAAATGAAGAAAAAAGATTTTATTAATTCTAAATAAAAATATAAAATATTCACATGTAAAACAATAAGGTATAGGTGCTATAATAAAGTAAACATAAATATAAATAAAAATATCAATATAAATGGCTTATTTTTCACATAATAATACTTTATAAAAATATCTATTTACATTAGTTGAATAATTTGGTCTTAGATATTTTTTATCGTTAAAATTTAAAAAATTGAACATTTTAGGTCCTAAATAATCCATACATTTCTGGCCTGTACTTGGTTTAGAATAATTTATTTTTTGATCATAAGCTAAAGTTTTTTGTTTCTTTCATATGTTGCTCTCTGATGAAATTTTTTTTAAAATAAAAAAAAACAGTAAACTTATTATATAATTGACACAAGTTCTTGATAGTTTTTATTTGAAGAGCCAATTGTATTATTTATTAAGGTAGGTACGAATGGCTTTGTTTTGCTGTATAACTAATAGTTTTAGTATCTTATCATACAATTACCCCCACCCCCTACACTATTATTCCATAACAGCAAATCGATTTATAAAGAGACATGTAATATAGTCAAAGACAATGATTTATTATACATTTTTAAATTTCAAATGACTCTAGTGAACACTTTTACGGGACACGGTGTCGTAAACCACTATATACTTAGTACCTACCGGGTATATTATAACATAATGTAGGTATAACTTAGTTATGCTGTTTATTTATTTTTTAGCGGTAAATATTAATAATTACCTACGTTTAATGTTTTACTATACGATAAAATATAGTAAATACTGTAGTGTTATTGTTTCATTAGATAAGTACTTTCGTGTGCACGAGTAAGTGGTTTTTATAATTTACTACACAAAAGGATTATCATTTAAATATATTAAAACTCCTACCAATTGAACAATATAACAGTCGAGTACCGCCCAAAAACATTAACTAATTTTACAGAGTCAAAAACAACATTATCATATTTGACACTTTGGTGGAAAAATAAGAATTGCACTCGTTAGTGAATCGTTCCACTCGGTAACGTTTAGTGTATATTATTTAATGTTTAGCACAATAAAATGTATAACACGTTTATCTGCGACTATGGCAATTATTTATTTTAGTGATTTTGAACAACAACTATTAAGAACGGTTTATTTTATATGGTAAAATAAAAAAACCATTTTTGGTAAATTATTTTTGAATTTATTTCGGCAAAACAAAATTAATTCTCATAAATATTGTAACATTTAAACAATACTAAAACTGTAAGTAAGTAAGAAAGTGAAAGTAAGTATCATTGAATGAATAAACCCCTCGATGAACAATATAAAAAAGAGTTTATTAGAAGGGCGTACTACTATAAGTAATTTTACTGTAAAAACAGTTTCACGCGGGCAAAAACTACTCGGGTTAACTATAGGCTTAAATTAGGAAACCATAAAAAATAGAACTTACACTGTACAATATTGCTTTTAATGTTTCGGTTTAATTGAATTTATAAAACATAATACGGGTAAGTACTTAAAACTTAAATTTAATATTATGTTCTCCTTCAATGGGATATGTAACGGCCTATAGGACCATCCCGCCATACGCATTTATTTTTCCCTATCAAGTTCTTTTATAGCGATTTTATAACTTCATTCTTAATGGACAACAACTTTAAAATACAATTATGTAGTTATTATGACAAATGTACATTTTAATCAGTTTATCAAAGATCTGACTGCAATAGGTCAAATGATATCGGCGATCGAACGGGTGAATACCAGTTCCAGCAATGAAAAGTATGATTGTTCACAACAGACTACTGATAATTATAGTAAATCGAGTAAATTATACCGGCGATATTGTAAAAAGTATAAAATATTTATATTTTCAGAACCGTTTTGTGAAGATTAAACGATATTTTTGTTTAAAATGGTTATAAAAAATATGTGTACAAATATACCTACAAAGTCAACGATCGCAATAGGTAAAAAAAAAACATCACAATTGCACATATATTATTATAATAAAGATAAAAATCTTTCAATTAAATAATAAGGCAAATCACTTTAATATTTTAACTAATAAAAACAAAAAAAGATGATACTTAATTGCTGTAGATAAGAAGTTTGGAAAGTAGGATACATAAAGTTATTTAATTTATATCCGTAACCAACGATAAACCAATGAGCAAAGTTCGATTATATGCCTTTTGAATTGCCGTAATTTTTTGTATTTTTCTTCAAAAATTTTATTTAAATACAAAAAAAATAAACTGCCTATTTTTACCACTTATTACAACGAATAATGAACCTCGAGTTAAATTTCCAAATAAAAGCTACGTAAAAACCGTAACATTATTTAGAAAACCAAAAAAGTTCTTCTTAGATACCTAAAACTAAAAGATATTTTCTTTCAGAGGAAATGCTACTTTTAAAATTCAGAACAGTATAGGTATTTAATATAATTGGAAAAAAATTAAAATGATGAAATTGTGAACGCTGCAAATGTTTCCGTTTTACTCTCATATATTTTTCTTGTTTTTTTTCCAATTATTACTAAAATTTCTCGGAAAGTAAATGACTAACTTAATCACCAGTAAGATCCAAAATGGAACAAATAACTAATAATAATTTTTATTTTATTTTTTGGTGCAATCATTTCAGCGTAAATTTCCAAATGTTTAAAGTAAGTATAATATGTTTGATATTATCACGGAATAAACTCTGTGTGTTTAAATTCGATAGTTTTTTCCATACAAATTTAAACTTTAATCATTTTCACTACACTAGAGTATATAATATGTAAAGTTTGAGAATATTTCATTTGTAAAAAAAAAAAAACTTAATGAATAAGTTATAATTACAATTTTATATATTTTAAAACAATATGAACTTTTAGCGTGATGTTAACTCGTTAATTTGTTTTCGATTAATTATACTGCATTGTATTAACCGAATTTATATTATTCATTGATTTACTCAGCCTTGTCATCAAGCAAATGTAACAATAATTTTCGTAATGATAATATTTTACTCGAGACATAATACAACAAAAAATTAGCCTTGTGTCCCTATAATAACGTTTATTATAATATTAAGCATAATCATAATTATTAATAATTATTATTAATTCGCTATTGAATTGCAATTTCCTATAATATAATTTTGTAACTCCTTATACGATTATTATTTGACTTAAGTGTATTTTATTGAAAGTAAAATAAATTATATTCGACTAGTTACGTATACATATAATATCGTATTTTACATTATGCAGTCAGAGTACCACGGTGATTTGAATTTTTTTAATCGTTGATATATTTATTTTATTTTTATATAGTTAGATGTATATGTAACGAAAATTTGACCTTAAAACACAAATCTAATATTGATAAGGACATAACATAGTAAAGAGAATTATAATAATATAAAAATCCATTTTGACAAAATATATAGAAAAAAAAACCGGATAACCCGATAAAAATGTAGAGTAATATCTATAGTTATATATATTATAGAGTCCCTCGAAGGTACATTTCGTTGTTTTTCAACATACAAATAATATAATCTCTAATATTAAATATATGTTTTTTTTTCTTGTTTCTTAATCACACTATACCCTCATAATAATATTTTCGTCGTCAATCTGATCCATTATACCTAAATGGAGTTAATTTTATTTTAATTCTTCAAATTTATTACCATTTTAAGATATAATTATACAGAGTGTATGTATCCTATAGTTCGGCAATATTATATGTTGCGTATTTTACGGAAATCTCTGTGAAATCCTTTTCAAAGGTGACAGTAGAAAATATGAGGACAATAAGTAGTTATTATTCCTCCCTTTTTCCATAATATTTGACGAAATATTCTCTTTCGACGCCGTCAAAAATTTTTACCGTCGTGTAAAAACCACAAGTAAAAAACACGGTTGATGAAGCGTCATTATACTTATATTTATTATACGCATTATAATATAATTGGTACAAGGGGTAATATACCACCTTGTAGTCGTTGTCGGATCGTTTAATGACATTGTCGACAAAGACACTTCTGCCACACGTGTTGCAAATGCACAACGAAAATATAATAATATAAGCATATAATTTTTTGTTATAATACGATTTTTACGACCGAAGAGTATAAGAATAAATATTCAAACCGAAGAACAACAGACTATTGTTTATCATTATGTTTTATAGTTATTAGGACACGAATTGTATTCATTTTTTAACTAATTTTGTTTTTTTTAGAAAATGAATTCATTGCGTTATGAAATCATAATATTATATACTTTTTTTGTCAAATTTACATTATAACAATGCGGAATTTTTTATGAATATGTATGAATATTTTAGCGCGATTTTATGTATTTATGTATATTATTTAATTTTAAATATTTTTAATATGTCTGATAAATTTAGGTAAAATTGTAAGCCTGGGTTATAAGCCTGTACTGGGTAAGATTCTAGAAAAAAATATTACTAAGACGTTTCTCTTTTATAAACAAAGAAAGTAAAAACATACCTAACCTCCCGTTTGGTTTTCACTCTATCCACGTGATAATATACTAGCTCTTCGCTGGTACTGTCACGACAGCTCTGAAAACTGAAAAATATGATGCTGGTATTTTGCTTGATGGTTCCAAAGCATTCAATTCCGTCTGGCGCGATGATCTGCTTTTCAAACAAAAATATATTTTTTCTATTTCCTACTATTTCACAATAAAATCCTATTTAAACAACTGCTCCTTCAATGTTCGCCACAACCTACAACATTCCAAATAAATTTACTATTGCTACTAGAAAACCTCAAAATAGTGAAATTACTCCATTATCTACACCTCGGACTCCTCTACGTCTGCAAATACTATTTTTGAAACTTTACGCAGATGATACTGCACTCTTGATAACATCCACAGATCATCGTATTGCCAGTCATAAATTACAATCACTTATTTCTTTGTCTTTCTTTGTCACCTACTTACTTACACAGGCCTTTCACCTGTTTATTAGTTAAAACCAACAATACCATCATCCCCCATTCATCTGAAATTAAGTACCTTGGGTAAATTCTAGTCAGATATTTATTCATCTCATCTCAAGGATAAGCACAGAAATCTGAACTCCAGATTACACTTTAAAAGATCACTTTTACACCATTATATAAAGTTACATTTTATAAATTTCTCCTTCAACCGTTATGGACGTATGACACATTTTAGGTTCTACAAAGAACTCAAATAACAAACAAATTCGAGCATTTCAAAATATCTGACCGCGCGTAATTACTGATGCACCTTTACGTATCAAACACCAACATAAAATCTCATCTACATAATTGTTCAATCGCTCTATTATAGACGCTTTCACGCAAAAATACAATCAAATCACAATCTAGGACTTGGGCTCAAACGGGCTGCCCAAAAATCCAACCAGATCACTCTAACGGAAACGGTGCCATGGTTTATTAATTTAATTTAATTTACGTCATTTTTAATAATAAAAATACAAAAAATTAATTTTTTTAACAAATTTCTTATGTTTTTTTTATTTTGGATTTTTGATACAAAATAAAGCGGAGTATACTGTATATACATATTATTATCTCAAAAACACTATCTTCTTTGAACATTTAATTTTAATATAAATAAAATACTACACTGAGTTTTGACTTGGCCCTTGCAGCTTTAGTTCGATACTTATCGGTACAAGAATCGAAAAGAATATTCGCGATTTTCGTCAGAATAAAACGATCCCTATTGGTGTATTATTAATTTACTAATTATGTTATAAATTTATACGGAATATATATGTTTTTTTTCCGAAAAAAAAACGTATATTATAATTGAAAAAGCCGTTACGCGTTTCGAATATAATTAATTGAAATACTGCGCCCATCTACATCTGTATAGATTATAGAATGGTACTCGAGTGTCCAGCAACCGATGTGGCATTTTTTTTCTTTTACACTGTGACACACTGGCTATAATATTATTACACTAGTGTAACGCTTTCGTCCTCTCCTGTCACATATCCACATAATATATAGTCGGCCGACCGCGACGGCGTCTTTTTTTTTCACGAAATTTTCAACGTGCAAAAACCATGTCCAAAGGCCGCGTAACGTCATCGACGTCGAGTGCTGCTCGGCCCAAGGCAGGTGGACGATCCATCACCGCATAAAGAAGACGGTGGCGGCTGGTGACGAACGGTCATTTCTCTTCGGAAATTGGACGAGCGACGTCTTCGCCTCAGTCCGTTTCCGTTCGAGTCATAGATAAGGTGTAAATACCTATATAAATATAATCATATAAAATATATATATTATATTGTATACTAGTATCGTATTTAAGGAAGGACATTAGGGAGATATGTATATTTCCCCTTTTGAATCTATTATTTACATGACAACCGATTTTTGAATTCAAATTTCTTTACTTTTTATTCAGTATATTATAAAAATTGATGTGTCGGTACTTATTTAATAGTCTAGTTTATAATGTTAATTTATCAAAAAAGCCTGAACTTATATACACTATCTTGTTTAAAACGAAACTAATATTCAAGCAAATAAAGTATGAAGGAAATTAGATTAGTACTTTTAAATAGTAAATCAATTAATATAAAACAATTACTTTTGTAGGTATACTTAGAATGGTACATTACTTAAATGAAAACATAAAAATGTATGAATAAAAAATGAATGATTCTTTATTTAGTCTGAGTACACGTTATAAAATAATATAACACAATTTCAAATTAAATATCTCCCTCCTTAAAACAGCTCTAAATAATACGCTAACGATATATAAACCTCCTGCACTTGATAGAATTCGCCGCAATCGTACATTCTTAAAACGTTTAATTATTATTGTACTGAGAATAGGGTGGACGAGTGGCTGAATTCGGATGGGAAAAAATATAATAGTCCATATTACATCGTTAGTTCTAAGGTCTATAAAGTTGATTTCATAAAAAATGTATAAGTTAAGGAATTTCAAAAAATAAAAAATAAAAAATTATGGAAATTATGATATAATTGTAGAAAAAACCCGGTGTTAAAACCGAAATGTTTGGAAACAAGTTTTAAAAAGAAAATTATTGTAAAAAATAATTCAAAAACGTACTTAGGCTCTCCTTATATTTTAAGACAGCAAAATATAGGAGATAAAATTAAACGTATAGAACATATTAGTCCTGAGTTGAGGATATATTCACATAAAAATTTTTAGAGTAAAATTTCCAGAAGCAAAAAAAAAATTCGCCTTGAAATATATTATTATACCTATACTGCAAAAGTATAAAATAATATTAATAATATAAAGCACCTAACGGTTGACTGTGAAGTTTTTTTTTTTTTAACTGAATTTTGTATGTACATATTATACTCTACCCGTTCTTTAATTGTAATTTAAAATTGTCGGCGGGAAGTAATTAGCTCATAAACTGGAGGATAATTTGGTATACCCAAATTATAAAAATAATATCTAACTATAATATACATTTCAGTAAGAACTATAATTGAAATACAGCGTTTCGCAGAATCACACAAACGGCAATGAATGAAATATTTCCAAAGAATAGGAAGAGTACAGGACAATTTAACCGCTTCTTAGAAAACTAAATATAATTTTTTTCGTAATCAATATTGAGAAAATGTAAATGATGCCTAATGAATGCATTGCTATGCATAATGACAAAAAATATTTTTATAAAACAAATTGTATATATCTATAAATTATTAACCTTAGGTACGACGTCTGTTTTTCTTAATGTTAGGAGAAGGCTCAAATTCTTCTGCAAAGTGTGTGATTATAATATATTATAATCAACGAATGTCGTTAATGCAAGTAATAGATAAACAAATGGACATGCATCACGCGGAGGGTAAGCCACTGTTTTAGGTGAGAAATTGAGAAAATAGAGGAGAAATTGTATGTATATCTGTGCGTAAAGATTAATCATTACGAAAGTAATTATGTGAGGATTTACAAAAGTTGTACATAGAAAAAAAAACAACAACAAACATAATTTTAAAACCAATATACTCTTTACTTCTCTCGGAATCTAAAATGAAATTTTATGGAATGTTTTATTTATTAAGACTCTGAAAGTTTAGTTTTAGGAACAATTACTACGGTAATTTATTATTCATTTAACATGTTTATAAATAGGTAACAATAACAAAAGAACATTTTAGATTCATTAATTACAATCACTTTTGTCAGATTTTCCGACTATCTTAGACTTTGGTACAAATTCTCGATTCACGGTCTATTCAAGATTGATAAATTATGAGAAAAATATAAAACACCTTAGATAAAACTGATTAATGTTGTATGAATCCGCATGAAATTGTGAAATTATATTTTAAAAACACACTACATAGTATATAAAACCTACCTACCCTATAGAACATATCTTAGGTTCAATATATACATTATATTTACATGTCAAAATAACAACTTTTATAATTTTCTATATAAAATATACAAAATATCCGCTTTTATCCCCCACAATTCAAATAACACTCTACATTTTGAATATCTCTAATATTGGTGTCTTTTAAGTGACTTTTGGGGATTTCAACTCCAAACTCTTGCATCTCCGTAAATTTTACTCCCAAATTACTTTTTCTTTCTTTATGTACAGAAAATACCGGGTTTCTAACACCCCTACAGACGCTCAAATTAAGTAATTGTACAATATACGGTTAGCGGAAAGTCCGGCTTTTCTGACAGATTTCCACTATTCACTGGTATTATTTATATTCACCCTATCGTGGTAATAGCATACTAACACGTTCAATAAGTAATTCAAAATTTAAAAAAACCTTGCATAGAATATGAATTTAAAATAAATTATGATAAACAAACGTTAAATAAAATTATAAACCTTAGCTAAGAAAGTACGTAAATTAATATAATAAGCTTTTTGAAATCCAAAAATAAAACTTTAAATCAATTGAATAGTGAGTAAGTACATTTTTCTTGGGTTAAATCGTTTAAATAGTCTTCAGTAATGTGATTTAATGTAATTACTAACTTTATAAATTTTTTGTCGTATTGTACGAAATAAAATGCATACAATTTTTTTAGAATATTAATTATTTGTTGTTTTTTAGAATACTCTGAAGTACTTAGTTTTGAAAAACAATATTTATCATACTACAAAACATAAAAAAAAACCCGATAGTTAATAAAAACAATAACTATACATATATTTTTTTTTAAAAGGTTTAAAATTAACTAAATTTAAATTGAATAAATATACAATAATATAATTTTAAATTTATATGAAATTCTACTCCATTATATTACTACGTATAGGTTGCAGGGGTTACATTTTTTTTTCCTTGTTCAAGCGATAATAAAATAAATAACGACACACGGTGACCCTATATATTGTTTTAATTTTATTAATATCAAACACACATATCATATATTTTTATTATCATGTTAAATTTACAAATGTATTTCTCCTTAAAACACTATCGTAGTATAATGTAATTATATATAATGGGATTATAGAAAATACCGTGGAAATGCACAATAATAAGAAAATATAAAATCATTTATCGTTGACTTTGGAAAACACAATAATCGCATTCCCCCATTAAAATTGATACTTATAGTGTGACATTTTAGATCTTAAGTGTCAACAAAAAACCTATTACGATTCTACATTTTTTTTTTTTTTTTTTTAATTTTATTATTGCAGATCACCGGCTATAGTGACTGCATAAAGTTTTACTGTAGTATTAAATTATAAATTTTAATATTCGCACCGCCTGTTTTATCCGAACAATAAAAGTTTTAAATGCATTTAATTATATGACCTCATTTGATTTTCTGTAGTTTTAATGAAAAAATATGCATTTTTTCAACGGTACCTTAACATGCAGACGGATGTCGTCGGACATACTCCGCTCCATATACCCATATGGTATACGTATTTAATTTCGTATATTTTTTTTTCTGTTTTTATATAAATTTGAAATTCGTTAGCTCAAAATTAGTTTCGGGTATATGGAACTGAGTAATATACTAAATACAATCAGCTGATAAGCTTGCATTGCGATGGAATAAGTTTTCAAAACCTCTGGACAAACGTTTAAAGCCGATGAAAATATTACGTCAACGATAAAATTAATACATCATTACAATATGTGTACTAGGCTAAAAAAAAAATTAGTGAGGAGATTTGCATGATCATGTTGTTTCAATAACGGTATTATACTTTTACAATCTTGCCTCTATATTATACTTGATTTCCCCGTAACACTCCGTTCCACGCGTAACTTACCACATTAACTGCCGAACATATTTCATTTAGCTTTTCTTTAAAAAAGAAAATAATACCTTATAACAATTTTTGAGTTAAAGCCACTGGCTTGAAACTTATACAAATATCGTATTTAACTATAGAATTCTGAGCATTTCTACAACTTTAGTTGAATAATTTTATTTAAGGTTCCGTCATCTTCCTCGCCTAATACGTTTACTACAAGCAGTGTCTTAATTAAATTTAACAATCTACATACTTATTATTGTCATCCGCGTGTATTTATTCAACGTACAAAAAATTACTGTATATGTGCCTGACTCTCATATGCTGCATGCAATCAACTATTGTATTACTCTCAGTAAAATTTTTACCCGGTCGGGTATTAGAAAATACTATAACACATTCATTGCGTATAGTATTATTATTATAAAATGTCAAAATATAGTTTTATCGTATCGTATAATATAGTATGTAATTCTGTTATGTCAAATTGCTTTTCCAGTTTCTGTTCGTTTTTTTTTTTTTAATCTGTTAAATCCGAAACGACATTATTGACAGATTTAGAAGTTTCGTTAATCTCGTTATAGTCACTCGTTACCAAATATAAACCGTCAATGTTGTACGAACATAACGAATTAATACAGATTAGTCTACAATGAATCAATTTTAATCGATAGTAATTTATTGCAGGTTACCTATATTATCCTTTTCGATTTTAACCTAATCTAAATCCTTTTTATTTTTTTGTTTAACATCGGACTTGTTTTTTTGGGAACATAAAGTAATTAGTTATACATTTTATAATATTATGCCAATCGTTACACGAAAACATTTTCATTTTTATCCACGGGTTGTGTTTCCACGTACCATACAAAGTTCAAAACGGCAACGATTAAAATACTATATAATATTTTAATGTTAAATGTTAATTTTTTTAAATCACCAATACTTTTTCCAAAAAAAAAATTGTATAGTTTTTTTTTTTTTAAACACTTTTACGGTGCGATTAAAATGCTCCGGCTTGTTCATAATGTGCCTTTATTTTCGCCCAGTGGTACCAGAAACATTTTCGTTAATGTTCAACGACCCACCTATACAATAATAACATTTTTTTCACAATAAAAAATACGTTATACAAATCTTTAAGTATTTTTAAATAAGTTTATTACGCTTGTGATTTACGAAATAATATTCAGATTAGATTTTCATTTAACTGTAAAAATAATTTAAACACAAAATAAATAAAATAATGGAAAAACGATTGAAACGATCTCGGACTATGATAAATATTGAAAAATCCACTGGGGCACACCCGTAGGATTGTCACCTTGTATATTTCGGCGTTTGGCATAAAGTTCACTGTATTATACAGACGTAATATTATTATGTGTATGTTCGCTATAAATATTTTTCGTGTTCAGAAACTATGAGGTGTTTAGCGGACTATTTTTGTTTTTGCCCCAAACATGAATGTAATATTTTTGCATATTGAATGCGCCGTCATACTATATCCTCTCAGGTGTTAATCCTTTTTCATTATTTTCACTATATATTATTAGGTTCATTAAGTGATTTTATTTGATTTTTTTTTTTCATTCAAACAACTACAAAGAAATAAATTAACGTCGAAATAAAATAAATACTAGTCAAATTGAAATTATATACTGATTTGTTTTGTAAGTATGAATTTATTTTGAAATAAAAAATAATACAAATTTGGAATTTCTCAAATGTAAAAATATCGTTTTCAGCCGAGAAAAAAGTATATTCAAATCTTATACGTAGAAATAAACGTTCAAATGACCATTTAAATTAAAAAACGATTTTGTAGTATTGTATATTTTGAACAAGGGACACAATAATTTTAGTTGTTTATATTTTGTGGGAAAACCAACCAAAGTCAATTTAAATTGGTTTTTTCAAAATGCTTCGTTTGTTACAATATGAAAATAAAAACAAACTAGTCAGATATTATCAAAAAGATTTTTTTTTTAATGTTAATTGACCATATTATTAATAGCTATCTATTGGATTTTTTTTTATACATGAAGAAAATTGAGAAAAAATATTTCAATACTTCGACTAGTTTTTTTTTTTCATATCAGAAAAAGAGAAAATAAAAGTAAAACTAAACTTATGAAACAGGGAAGAAAAAAAATAAAATGTTGAAAAAATATTTATATTTAATATGTAATATTTCAACCAATAAAAATAAAGGGCGGAAATTCAATACACAAAATGGAAAAATAAAATTAAGATTCAATATGCAATTTACAATTATATTTTAGAGAAACCTGGCATATTTCGCATCATAGATAGGTCACTGTTATAGGTGGAAAATTTGAAAGCTATTCGTTTTATACAAGGTAATGTAATTTAAATATTGAAAACAAATAAATAAATCATTGCAAATGAAATAAGGTATACAGGTATCTACCATATAAAGTTATAGTATAAGTCGTGGTTTTTTCCTTGTACCTATCCAAATTAATGAAGAAATAAGCAAACATTTGTTGCACGTTATTTAGTTTTTAGAAAAACTGTTTAAATACAGTATGACCAATGAACATAAAATCTGCATCTTTTAATTTATGATGTGAACAATTTAGAGTGTGTTTACTAATCCCGAAAATGTATACTTAAATCAATGAGCTTTAGAGAATTTAAAAAATTATTCCAACTAAAGTACTATCCAGGAAATTTCACATATTTTGAATTGCATAACACGTGAATAAATCAGAATATTTTTTTTTATCCAATATGTGTTAAAAAAATAATTTATATTAAAGCAATGTTCTATAAAGGATGTTGGGAATTTCGAAAACAATTTCGCGTAAAGTACCATTGGTGCTAAATCCACATCGTTTAAGTTACGGCATGCAAAAATATTATTTAAAGTACTTTACTAAATAAATATGTGTTTTCCGAGAAAAAATAACCCTAGTAAAACAAGCCACTTCGCTACACTCAGAATCTAACGTTTAATTAGAGATATTGATTTATAAACATATTTTGCTTATTAAGAATAAATTATTCAAATCCAATATACGAAGAAGTGTTTGCCAATTATTTGTGAAACGGGCTTTGAAATAAATTAATAACGATTTATTTCTATAGTCAGTTTATAGTTAGCTATACCTATACACTACAGATATTATGACTTTTTGTTCAACATACCTGCAGTATTATAAAATATCTTTCAATTTTATTGAGAAATAATTATATAGATTTCATTAAAACTGAATGTACTATACTTAATTTTAAACTGGTGTTATAAAAAGTAGCATTAAACGATTAATGCTCTGATTCACTGTCAATAGACGAGAACAATTTCATTTCAGAAATTCATTAATGTAAATATTTAATTAAAAGAAAAAAAAACCATTTATATAGGCATTAAATAGCTTGGATTAATAATTTCCGTTTAATAATATACTGAGTATAGAAAAAAAAATTCCGTGATTTATCGTTATAACACATCATTTATTTAACACAAATATTCTAAACCAAAATATAATATACTTTTACCTCTATATTTTCTATATAAATATATATAACAGTATTATATAATATAAAATACAAACATAGGATTAACTGTGGCTGTATTAAGTGAAAAGAAGCATCGGGTGTTTTATGTGACGAGATAATTTTAATGTGATTTGAAGGTGAGGTATGGACAAATAAAATCTTTAGATCAAAATCTTTAGAAGGATGAGTGGAATGATGAGAAAAGATAACATAAGGGTCCAATAGGGCCAGAGGTACCTTAGAGGTTGGTTTTGATTGAAGAGAAAATTAATTAAAATAGACTAAGATTGTTTAGGCATGTCACAGGGAGAAAAGAATCTGATGCAGTAAGAATTATAATGAAAATGAACATAAGAGAAAAGATGGTGAAGAGGAAGACTGAAAAAGAGAAAAAATAATAATTTTAAAGTATCGAGTAAATCCAAAATACAACAAAAAAGGTCAATTGTCATGTTTTGATTGGAGCACAATGTCGAGGAATAGCTGCTTATGGTACAGTATAAACAAAAAATAAAAACAAATTAAATGAGTAAAACGAATACATTCCTTGCTTCATTTAGAATCTAGAATAATAGCATATTACTACTTTAATTTCTTTAAGAAAAACGAATTTTCCAAATGCTGAACCGGAATGATTAGATCTTTTTGATGCTTTTATCACGCCGGTAAATGAGAAAAGGTGTTCAACTACAGATTACGGCAGAATGAGCAGAAAATTTGAACTTACACCTATAGTTGTAGATGTTATAGACATGAATGTTTATTGCTTTTTGATGTTATTTATTTTATCTAATCTTCAAAATCTTTTAAAGCAGAAAGATATACTCTCTGAAATTAAATATTTTATGATATTTATATTTTATACGTTAGATTTTATAGTAGATAGGTAATATAGGTAAATTACTTTCAAATGTCCTTTCAAATTGAGATAGATTTCACTGAAGCATGTTGTGTAATTTTGGGTACACACAACTGATACTCAGTTTTTATTTTGGACGAAGAATCGATACAAAAGAATTTTGAAATAACTTCCTCCGTACAATTTTAGATTCCGAGCGTAGGAAGGGAGCTATTGGTTTTACAATGCTGTTTATTATACTTTATTTTTCCTTTTTTTAGTTTGTGGACACGTTTTTTCCTAGTAAACTTGCTTTGTTTATTACGTGTAGCAACTTTTCTCAAATTTTAAATTATCTAGATTGTGATTTAACTTGATCAATTTATAATTTTCAATGCCATTTTTTAAATAAAAGCACTTAAGTAGAAAAAAAACGTAAGAAAACGTACAATTTCACGATTTTATTATTTTATAAAAACACGGACGACATTTTCTACCAGAAAAAAAGATTTCATCGAAAATTCACTAGATCCCTTTTTTGTTGCCTTTTTGATTTACTTTCTTACGGTATCATTGCCAACATGAGACATTGGTTAAGGCTACTCCTTAACCTAACGTAACGACTAATTTAACTATCAATATTATATATATGATTCTAAAATTGAACTCGTCTCTGATTTTAAAGACCTTAGAATAATCTTTGACACCAAATTAAATTTATCTGTTCACTTAGAAACGATAAAAAAATAAGACTATGTGAAATTTAAGTTTCATCAAGCATACCTGTGATTCTTTTTCTGATCCTGTTTCCCTAAAACTAGGGAACTTTTTCTTTAGTTCGTTCTAACCTAGAATACTGTCCATTAATCTAGTTAAATAATACACTTAAACAAAACATAATGATAGAATCAGTTCAAAATATTTTTTTTTAAATTTATTTCTTTTAAATTTAATATTTTTAGACATTCTCACAGTTCGTACAACGTCGTTTTAAACTTCTTTAATCTTACTTCATTGAAATAACGTCGTACACTCATGCTCTCAAAATGTTTACACAAAGTATTAACTGGCGTTATTGACCGTCTAGAGTTGTTATCTTTCATCAATTTTAAAATAAAGAGCCTTCATACCAAAAACGCTTGCTATTTTAGCCTATACCAGAACTGCTGAGAATTACACGTAATAGAGATTGTATAGATCCATATAAAATTCTCTGTGAATTTATTATTTAAGCACGTGTCACTAAACCTTGGCGGAAGTTATTTTTGGAAGAAAAAAATTAAAGGCAATAGAATCGTTTTTGCACTTTTACACATTAATGCACATTAAATGTTTACATCTTTCCTGAATATTTCATCTTAGATGTATGTTTTGACGACGGTCATAACAATAATAAAAATAATATATTATTACCAATATTTTAGTTATCATTTTGTATACGCTCGTATTCGGGCGTATATATTGGTATGTTCTATTTTCTAAAAGGTTTATGCTATGATTGACAAATACAATTTGAGTATGTGCTTCTACTATATTCTATTAATTTATCCAAAATTTCTCAATAGTTTCGTTTTTTATTTATTTTTAAATTTAACAAGTGAACGTTAATGCCGAAAGTTTTAAATAGGTAAAAGAAAAATTAAATTGATGAAAACAGATTAGAGTAGCAAAATAACTGATAATAATCGTGGTATCCAATTTTAATACACAGCTTGTGTCAATCAGAACAAGATTTCAAATTATTGGATTTTAAAACTTCTTGAATTTTGATAATCTACCCAAGATTTTTTTTAAATTCTTTGAAAATCATTCAGTTCGTATTTGAATTATGATTGTAGATATATAATGCTAATTAAAGTTAATAGATCAGTAGCCTTTTATTATTTATAATAACCTATCATTTTTTTTTGCACAAAAATTTTCGTAATTAATAAAGAAATGGATAGGCGTAATTGTATGGAGAAAGAAAAATATAAAATATCAGATACTACAGTAATAAATGGTTAGTATTTGTTAGATTATGGTTGTCAGTAAATTCTTATTATTTGATAATAATAAAAGTGATGTCAATGTTATGATACAATTCATACTTTTATTTTAGTAACCAAACATCAGCAAATCCTCTAACCTAACCTTAGCACAATTTACTTGAACAAATAACTACTTATCAGATTACAGTAACCAGCTCGCAATTACTTTATGAGAAAATAATTTACTTAGAAGTCACGGGTTTAACTTAAATTGCTTAAATGAGTTTAACTACGTTATTTTTATTTGTGGTTTTAATATGAATCAAAACGTCAACTTGGTTGATTCAAATGTAAACCAACTAAATTACATAAAAAATAAAAGCTGATACTGGGGATGGGAGCAGCCTCTGTTGTAGGTGAGAAGTTGGGAAGATATAATACATAAGGTTATTTCATTTATATCTATAACCAAGGAAAAACTATTGCTTGACAAAAAAACGATTCTGAGCATAGTTCGATAATGCATAAATTGAAGTACTATTTTTTTTTCCGTTTTTCGTTTAAATTTATTTTTAAAAAAAAAAAAAAGTCGTCCGATAATTCTGGGAATTTCACCACGTCTAAATAAGTCCAATATAATTATTATTACCAAGTTTCAAGTTTCTACGTGTATTTATAACCGAATTGCAGCAAAAATACTCCAAAAAAAATTTAAATACCTTAAAAGCTCAAAAGTGGCTCAAAAGTTTTGGAAATGATACCCTAAGAAAGTAAATCAAAAAGGCAACAAAAAAGGGATCTAGTGAATTTTCGATGAAATCTTTTTTTCTGATAGAAAATGCCGTCGGTGTTTTTATAAAATAATAAAATCGTGAAATTGTATGTTTTCCTACGTTTTTCCCACTTAAGTGCTTTTATTTAAAAAAATGGCGTTGAAAATCGAAAATCGACTAATTTAAAGTGTAATCTAGATAATTTGAAATTTGAGAAAAATTGCTATACGGAATAATCAAATCAAGTTTACTAGGAACAAACGTGTCCACAGATTAGAAAAAAAAAATAAAATAAAATAAACAGCGTTATAAAACCAATAGCTCCCTTGCTACGCTCGGAATCTAAAACGATGAAATATACTTTCATTAAATTGCATTTAAAATGCAAATTTTAAATAATATTTTTTTGTATGTTCAATTTTGATTTTATTTGAGAAAATATATATCATACACATTAAACCCATCAATTGAAAATTACATTTTATTTAAAAAGTATAATGTTATTCATTATGTTATATAATTGTATACAATAAATGGCGAATGTGTTGTGTATGGATGAAAAATTGTATACAAAATTAAAAATAATCAAATATAAAACAACTGGAAACAGTTAACAATATTATTGCACGTATTTAGAAAGCAATAGATCACGTCATATGATGGAAGTGGATTAACGAACATACGGAGTAGTATGGTGTGAGCAAAACAAACTCTCTATAAAAGAAAAAGCTCTCGTGTCATAAGTTTTGACACTAAGAGAGTATTTCAGCGTGGGGCGTAGTGCTAGTACGGAGCCGATACTGAAACGTGAACAAGTCTGATAAATTCGAGAAAATCAAAATCAAAGCCATTAAAATGTGATGCTTCTGAGAATCTCGCGGACGGAAATATTATTATTCATGCGTACAACAGACAGGCAAAAGTCAGTATGGAACGTCGAGTACGCTTCATGTTACCGCCATCCATGAAACAAGTGATGGGAGATAAGGGAATAAAAACTTTAAATCTAATAAAAAAGTATTACGCTTGTCCATATTTCGAAAACCGATCGCAGCCAAAAAAAATGTCTGTATAAAAATTATACTAAATTTATAAAATAACATTATACTAAATAACCTATTATAATTTGACTTCCAAACGATAATAAAAAAAAAAAAAAAAAAAAAAAAAATAAAAAAAAAAAAAAAAAAACAATAAAATCAATAGTAATTACCTGTTAATTCGACGTTTAAAAAAAAAAAAAATATATTCGCTTATTATAACAATATTGTGTTATTGTTATTATTATTTTTAACGAGTGTTTGTGCGAAAAAAAACATAATACTAACAATATAATATAGAATTTAAATATTAATAAAACGATGCTTAAGATTGATGATGATGATGATTACCGCAGTACATGGAAAAATATATCCCAAAAGATTAATTGCCACGAACATTTGATAAATATTACTCAATTAATCATTTATTGTGAATAAGAAATAAATCATTGGCAGTTTTTTTTTTTTTTTTTTATATTATTCGTACATTCTCATTGCTTTTTGGCGTTTTCGATAGCGTATACCTATAGGTACCACTTTAATACTGATAATTTTAATTGAAACTTTTAAACGTTCGGCCGTACACTTTTTGCTACTATACCGTTATAAATTATTACATTACCTGGTAATGGTTTTATTTAATTGAAAACCACTGGCATAAGACGTGAAATACAACCGGTAAAAAGACTCCGGACTTAGGGGGTTTCCGTTACATATTCATTTATTTACAGTGTATTCCACTTGCGTTAAGCGATTTCTATTCACTCTCGTTAGAATTGGTTCAAACAATGGAGGGAGGGTTTGAGAACGATGAGCACCCCGTTAGTTTAAATCTCTGAATCCGAGGAGACGCTTTAGTTATTGTCACCAAAAACATTTTTAATGACATTTTAAAAGCTCGGATTATGTTTAATACTTACATTATTATGTGGAATCTGACTTTAATTTTACTGAGCCACTGAGCAGGCGTATACGTAACATAACATTTGGAAAGGGAATTTATGTTTTGTTTCAAATCCTACTAGCACAACAATTTATGTATAAACAAATGTATGTGAATGATATACATTTTGGAAGTGTTGTCTCTATGGTTGGTTTCCTGAAAGTTTGGTTAAGTTTAATTAGTTTTTGGGAACGCTCCTCAATATTCAATAAACATAGTCCCCCTTCGAGGTTTTTCCCACATTAACCGCTGTGGGTGAGTGTGGTTTTGTTTATGTTGGTATAAGCGCACGCGGCTTTGATATTCTCTTAACGATATCCATTATATTATTGTTTTACGGTTTCCTTTTACCAAAATTGTCCAACATTATTACATCACGGATATAACAAAAGTTTTATTTTGTGTTAATCAGTATACCAATTATACCTACTAATTAGTAATACTTTTGATGACATAAAACTCTCTATCTATTATTGCTTATTGCCGTTACTTTTTTAACGATGAGACCAATTATAAAGTCGTTTTAGGCTAAAAACGAGCATCTTGCAAATATTATAACAATATTATTTTATTTTTTCTTGGAAAAAAAACAATATGATAAAAAAAACTAAACAAACGTTACAATGGAACACTTTTGTTTAAAGTTCGCAATTATTAATTTTGTAGTACTGTCAAATGATATAACATCGGACGCATATAATTTCATTAAACAGCTTCAAAAATAAAAAATAAAATTATTTTGATTCATATACGAAAAAAATACTTGTTTACGTATTATTTGTTTTTAGATTGTGAATTTAGAAATTTGCTAATTGTGTTCTCTAAATTAAAAACATACATTTTCAATAATATTATTAGTTGATTATTTTGAAAACGTTAACGGAAAAAAAAGTTTTCATGGGTACGTGAGTTTTTATTTATTACAAAGTGAAATGAATACTACCGTATACTTTTTAAATCTCTATTCTGTTAAATAATATTTACTTTGTTCCTTTTCGGTTATTAAATGGTTAAATTTTGGCTACTCTCGTGATGTCTTAGAAATCGTCGTAATGCGTACAATACTTAAAATCTACAAATGTTTTCGACGTCATGACATCCAAATACATATCATCATGCATAATGTTATTTAATGTCCAATATTGATTGATTAAAATACAAATTATTAATATTAATTGAAATACTCGATCGATCAGAAAATCGATACCCATGTGTTGGAAAAGAAATCTATTATAAACGTGTTGGACACTAAAAATAAAAAAAAAAAAAACGATGATAAGAATTGCCTGTTTTATCAAGACATAAAAAACAAGTATTGTACCCTTCATTTAGTTTATCTTTTGGATTATTTCACTATTAGATATTAACCAAACACTGCGGATAACACGACGAGCCGATGACTCGCCAAGTCGAACAACAAACCCGAAATACACTGTACCGTCTGTACGTATAGGTCTATATAAATATTAAAATATTATGAATTATGATTATAGGTATTCGCTTTAAACACATATCGTCGGTTTTAATAATTTTGTTTTGATGTTAATATTATAAACTCGTGAAAACATTAATTCGAAATCCGATTGAAAGTTTTCCGAGTATACTATCATCCACAGACGATATCGATTTTGGTAATCCTGTCGGTCAATCGGTTCGAGATGAAAAAAAAATATAACATACTAATATTTACGACACATGTTCCGAAGCCGAACGTTTTGAATATTTATGTTAAATTCACTCTTAGATCCGACTTTAATTCATTTAACTAGGCCACGTCTCGTTTTGTCGTTTTTGTACAAAATTATATAATTGTACCAATAAAAAATACTGCAGTGTATAAAAGAAAACCCGGATTTAATTCGCATGACAGTTACCTTGGTCATTTGTTGAAATTGGAAAATTGGGTAAGTATACGGTTTAAATATATACTTAAAGCCTCGATAAATCATTGCAATAAAAAATGATTCTGAACGGAGCTCATCGGCAAATTGGTATGATAATCAATGATATTATAGTCTTGTTTTTTTTTTTCCACTTATAGCAAAGGTAACCAAGAAATTGACAAAAACTAAAACATATACACTGTCAATTGTTGTCAGTTATTATTTAGTTTTTTTTTTTCTATGAAAACTATCTACACAAATATTACTGAAACGTATTCGTTTATTTTTTTTAATTTGACCAATACACATGCATAGGCTCGTGTTGTAAACAGCTAGTATTCATTAAATATTACGTAAATAAACTGCGTGATTAAATAAATAAGACCATTAGATCGCTCGAAATACGGAAAATCTGTGCTCGACAGTAAAATAAAATACATCTAAATTATATATTATTATATTGCGTATAATGTATAACATCAACGCGGACCGAATCGCTAAAAAAAAAAAAAAAAAAAAAAAAAATGAAAATGAAAAAAATGTCCTCGGTTTTTATTGCAATAAATTTAAGTATACGTAGTACACGTATATAAGTGGACGACTATAGTTTCGATCCTCCCGAATCAATACCCTATCTTCGGGGGCGACGACAGTTATCGGAACGGTTTTCGTCCGGTTCAAGTATAATCTTATAAATAAAATGAGATTACATTATACTGTGTCGTATATTAGCAGATTGCGGACGTTTCTTCAGACGTGCCCACTATAAATAATAATTATTATTTCGCCACCGTGCGGGGGTGTAGCAAATATTTTCGGTTCTATGTTGTGTGGTTGCGACCGCGGTATAACTGTCAGCGGCAAAATAGTAGAATTATAAATCCCATTACTTTCGGTAATGCCCAAAACCGACTTCAGTACGCGACGGCAATAATATTAAGTACGAGATTGATTAAAAACTGCTTGGCGCATACCAATTCGTTTTTTTCGCAGATGGTCCATAAAATATTAATACGTTATTATTATAGTGGTAAATATCAAAACCTGATGAGATAATCAATTGTTTTGTTTTACTAGTATAATTTCATTGATAATATCGTAAAATAATAATAACAATAACTGTGCAACAAGGTGCAATCCATTTTAACATAAATATTACTCCGATTAACCCAAAGTTAATTTACAAATGTTGAAGACAATAATGACTTGAGTTCAGTTAAAAACGAAAAATGAACAAATTCCCCTGATTCTCCGTTTTTGAAGTATTTATAGTCGGTTGAAATATTCGAACTTCCTTAGGTATTAGATTTTATATGAATGATAAAATTGTTTTAACTCGGCAAAAATGTTCAAAAATTAAACGCTAAATTCTTTCATAAATTCATTCAGTTTATTAATTCAATTTTAAATACTCTTAAAGACCTTACACTTTCGTAGGATAAATTAATTTTTTAGACATGGACATTTTTTTTTTTCAAAATTATCTGGCGATTTTGAAACTGGTTTATAGGGATTTACGAGTTTTTAGTTTTTATTCATTTTATATAGATACAACTGTTTGGCAGAACTGTAAAAAAAAAAAGTAGAGCATTAGGCGTTTTAAGATAAAATGTAGACGATAATCGTATAAATTACGATATCCAAAAAAATGTATACCCGAACATCAATCAGAATCATTTTTCGTTAACAAAGGTTTCGTTTTGCAAATAGAAATAAATTTAAAAAACTTTATGTATCTTATCCTTTTTTTCCTTTTTTAATCATTTTTGTTTGGCCCTAAAATTGTATCCGTGTTAAAGCACATTAATACTGAAAAATCTCAAAAATATTTTGAAAATTTGACCGTGTCTAGAAATTTCATTATTAATATTATTTGAAAACTGTAGGCCTTTATGATTATTTTACCGAATCGCAAGAAAAAAAAATTAATACAAAACATCAAAACCGTTAATTTCATAAATTATCCCGTCTTTCCTACATTTTTATCCCACTGTTATCCAATTATTAAGAACATTTTCCTGACAATCAAAAATATATAACTAACTAAACAATAATGATTGCTAATTTTGTAATTTGGGGCGAAACAAGTAATAAAATCGTTAACGCCGTAAATTTGTCAATTTTTCTTTTACATTTTTATATCGTTTTTCCCAATTATTATAAAAATTATTTGAAAAATCAAAACAAATTTCGAATGCATCTTTAAATAAAAAATTCAAACAAAAAATTGCCGTTGCTCTTTTTGATAGGGATAAAGATTTTTTTATAGAAAAATTTAAAAAATCGCACATCATATATAAGTAAAACAGTAAACAGGTGAATAGGTATATTATAAAACTAATACATTCCGTACGCTGTTTATATTATAAAGTTAGACATTATAGTAAAATCAGTTCATTCTGAACGCTGCGAAATTCACTTCTTATAAAGAAGTAAAAATGTGATAAAGTGAGAAAAAAGTGTAAGAAAGAAAAAGAGCTTATTCAGTCGATGGGTAAGCCACTGTTGCAGGTGGGAAGTTGGACACATAGATAACATAATAATTACACCATTCCTCGCTTTGCTCACAAATAAAAATAATTTGATATTAATGGTTACTGGGTTAAGTTCAGCATAATTAAAATATGTTTATGACTAATATTATTATTGATTATTATAATTAATTCAAACCGGGTAACCTATTTGCTGCTGCTATCTAGTGTCAGATAAATAATATATTTCACACGAGTTATATCACATAGATAGCGCTCGTTTTATGTTTTGAAAAATATCTTATTGTGATTACCAAACGTATTCGCCTTATAATATTAGGAATGGGTACTGCATAATGTAGTAATATACTGTATCTAGTTACCTCTCGGTTTATAAATGTTAGTATTTTTAATCACTTGATTTTACTGTGGAACTAATGAAAAAAAAAAGGTAAGATAATGGGGACAGGTGCAGCCACTGATGTAGGTGAGAAGTTAGGAAGGTAAGATACAGACGGGAATTTAATGCATATCTGTCAACGATTAACATTACTAACGAAAAAACGATTCTGAGCGTAGTTCAGTTGATAGTGATGCTTTGTTCACAATATATATAAATATATGTCATTTTGTAGTAAAATAATTAAATAGGCTTTATATATTTTCTTTAATAAAATGTTTTTAGTATTTTAGAAATTTTCCCAGTTTTCCTACGTTTTTCCCGGTTTTCCCATGTTTGTTCGGTTTTTCAAATTTGCTGTGAAAACTCGACCTCTCTAAAATACCTTTGAAATTTCCCTTTAAAAACATTGCTATCGTTAGAGATTGGAAAAATTGTTGGAAGAAAAGTTGACCAAAGGAATAAAAAGGGGCCGTAATATTTTTAACTAATACCTACATTTCTTACATTTTCCAGTTTTTTTTCGGTTTTTCACATTTGTTTAGAAAACTCTTGAGAAAATCGAAAAATAACCAATATCAGGTACCTCTCCACACCGATGTCCATTCAGGAATGTTGCTAAAAATCGGAGCAAGTCTTCTAGTAGAAAAATTGTTCACAGAAAAAAAAATAAACATTTTTGTAAAACCATGATTCTGAGTGGAGCAAAGACTCCACTCAGAATCTAAAATATTATCAACAGCGTTGGATCTACAAATCATGGTCCTTGAAAAAACATAATATCTATTACCATAGACATTTTTATAATAGACATAATCATTCCTATTAGTGTTAACAACAAAAATTTACTTTTTTTATACACCTTCTGAGTAAAATGTACACGTTTAATATAAAATATAACTTATTGTAAAATATATATAAACACCATTAACAATTAGGTTTGAAATTTTTAAACTTATCCCAATCCTCTTCTGTAATATATATAAATTTATAAGAAATATAGGTAATATATGTGATAAAAAAAAAATCGGTTTGAAAAAAAAAATATAAATCTTTTATTTCTTAAATATTTATAAACCATTTTCGTAATACAAACATTTTATAAAATGTACAATGAATAGGATTTAAGTCCATATGAAATACACAACAGAGTAAAGTGTTTCCCACACATAATTGATCCGATCTCGGGCCAAGTCCTCCATATTAATAATGTCCACTTGCGGAATAAATTCTTTGATTAATTGTTTTTTCTGTTCTCCTTTGACATAAATGTGATCGAATTTCAACGAGTGCAAAATCTACCCTAGCTCCTCGTGTTCCACGTCGCCATAAGCTAAAGTCATTTGGTGAAAATTATTTTCGAACCATTTATTAGTCTTGCGAATTTTTCCACGTGAATTTTTTAGTATCCAATGTTGTGTTGCTCACGTTTCAGTATCTATTATAGACATTTCCTTGATTAGATACTTATTATCCGATCTTAAAATACATTCGATATCTAGTATGCCCGACGACATTATGCTACACACGTCCATTTAACACAACGGTTTTATCTGTACTGAGCAGTATAGGCTTTTCCATTTTACTTAATTTAGAATCTAGATCGGAAATGGTAATTACACTCGCGATTAAATCATTTGCAGAAGTTTCAATATTATTTATTTTTATCACGATTTCATTAGATTTTTGATCGAGAGCGAGAAATTTGTTTTCTTGTATTTCCATCCAGTAGGTTATTTTCGCCGTATCTCCTTGTAATGTTTTAATTGTTGCTACGAGTCCGTCGATCATCTTATTTCTTTCACCCTCTAACGTACTACCAAACACGTCCATGGTCAAAGTACGACTAGTGTCATTATTTTAAAACACTTGCATTTATCCAGCTTATGTGAGAGCTATCGAAACCCAGCCATTTAACGAATGCACGGTCGCCATTTCTACGTACTATTTTTTCAACTAAATAATCGTGCAGGAAACTAGTTTTATTTATTTCCTCTGCGTAAAAACATCCGGCTATCGGGTTTCCTTTGTAATCCTCCTACTGATATGTAAACGGTGTTGTATTATTTATTTTTACAACAGTAAAAACTTCGGTAGACCAATTGGGTAAATAACCTTTTGTAAACACACCCTTATTTACACTAACTCGTACTTTATCACCGACTATGTATTTTTTTCTTTCTAACAGGTATATTCCGTTGTTATAATATCACCGATGATGGATTTTTATCAGACTGTGCCGGAGTCATTTCGATAATTCGATTTTTGGAATTTTTATAATTTTCGATCAACTTTGATAATATAGAAACCCATTCGCGATATCCGTTTGCGGTAAACGCTCGAAACATATTTTCTTTTTAGAGTACGGTTAAACCGTTCTCCAATGCATGCCTTAGTAGTACAGAACGTAGAATATTTGTTAACATTATGTTTAGCCATTAAAACATCGAACGATAAATTGTAAAATTATTTTCCATTATCAAGTTTCAATAACTTTGGTGACCGAAAAGTTAATATATCAGACATCGCTTTTGCAACTTCTTTTCCAGTTTTTGATTTCAAAGGTACGGTCCATACGTATTTTGTAAAGCAGTTTATTACACATAATATATAATTATAACCTTTATTTTGTTTTGAAGTGAAATGAGAATATGGACGTGTTCGTTTTCATTCCGACGATTGATCTAGAGCAGCGACGAGAATATTGTGGAAACAGATTTGAATTTATCAAGTACTCAACACTACTTGAAACCGATTTCCCCACAATTTTGATTTTGTCACTCTAAATGAAGAAATCATTAACGCCGCAGTAAATATTCACAATCATTATGAAAACCGCTCGGAAAATCCAAAACGACCGCTTCAATGCATCAACTTAATCCAAAATGCAACAAAAAAAAAGTATCTTGCTATCTTTAAATGTGAGCGAGATTTTTGGTAGAAATGTAGTCTTTCAGATGGAAAAAAAAAACACACTAATGTAAAATCAATACACAATAATATTCCTGGTTACACTCTAAATCTTGTTGCCACTACAAAATAAATTATAATTGTAAACAAACCAATCAAGGTTCTCGTATTTCGTTAGTAATATTGTTTATCGTTGATTACAGGTATAAATTATCAAATAACTTTATGTATCCCACATTCTCAACTGTCCGTCCCCGGTATTAGCTCTTTTTAATACTCGCCTTCGTCATTTTTAAATATTGGTCAAATATAAGAATTTACTTACCTCGTACCAAACCCTGTTGGAAATATCAAAAGAGCTCCGCTCGCCAACGACAATATCATAAATCCGGTACAGGTACGTCCCGGAATTGGACGACTGTTCGAATTTTAATTATCGTTCAAATAGTTACAACGATATTAACCGAATTAATTGGAAATTCGAAGCGATTTCGACTTTGCAGTAATGGTAGTAGTACCAAGTAGATATAGTACTGAAGTATTAGTTTCGTTGAAAATGGTAAAAGGACGGTTTTGTAGAACACTTGCGGAAAGCTGAAATTATTGTCACTTTACTAAAAATTTGACTGTAGACCTTCTTCGCTACAGTACCTGAATATACATTATTATCGATCGTATACATTAGTTGGCACCTGCGGTACTATAACTGGCATAATCAGCGTTTCCATTTTTGTTTTTTTTTTAACGGATAAAAACGGGTTTTTAAATACGCACATACAAGTGCCGGTAATAGAAACAGGGCCGGATTATAACATTTTAATACCCGGGGAAATTTTCAAGGAAATGACCTGTTAGTATTTTTTTTTTTTTTTTTTACAAAAAATAAGGCACACAAACACAATCGTGATACCAACTACTTATAAAACCACTCGCAACATATGGGGACAATAAATTATTTACGACAAATAATTTAAACGTTATTAACGTATAAATCGAAAATGTTGTACTAAACAAGTTATAGTTTTAGAAGTACTTCGTAATAGTGTATTGGAAAATAAAATCTGTGGTCAATATTTCTAAGTTTCAAGTTTAAGAAAAATAATTATTGGTAATAATAACATGTGTGTATTATTTATTAATAAATCTAAAGTAGTATTTGATTCTTATTTTAACGAGTAAAAACGAAATTACAATATTGGAATCATAGTCCACATATATGTATAATATATTAGCATACGCATATCTGTGATTGAAACATAATAATATCAGGACTTATAGAATTAAAAATAAAATCGAAGAAACGAAGAACAAAGAACACGCAATAATAAAATTAAACATAATAATAATAATAATAATACCCATACGACACCTATATGTTGTTTATTTGATTAAGTTAAAAATACGTATAGGTAAACCGTACCTATAAAATTATACGAAAGTATAGCTTATAATAGATTGCCTACATAATTGTATCGTAACGATAAAGTACGCTGGTGTTTTGTCGGTGGGCTCTGTTTTACTTAAGGTAGTGGGGAATAATGCAGACCACGAATTAAGATTTACAGGATACTGACCGGAAAGGTCTTATCAAAGTTTTTCTAAGTCCGCCCGGTTCTCACTATTTGGCATGACAGCAAGCGCTTTAAAAAATATTTGGTATAAGTTCGAGACTTAATAAGCAAAAGTTCGTTCGGTACCCTGTATATCTTAATTCGTGGTGCAGACTAAGAAACGAAATACACGTGACGTAACAGCAGTATTGATTTTGGATTTTCATAGAAAATACAACACTGGCATAAGTGACTGTTAACAAATATTATAATTAGAACTGGTCTTTGAAAAATCTCCGAGCACCACTGCATGTACCTAAAACTATTTTAATATACCTAAACATTATGCTATAGGTACCTCCTATACATTATGTTAAACTGTTTAACGCGATATTTATGATTTTGAACCGTGGATATTTATGGTATTTTGTCTGTCGCTACAAAAGTTATTTTTCATATTTTTTTTTTATAATAACAATAAACGATTATATTAAAATCGGAACTATCGCATTTCGCATTTATGGTATCGTATATTTATAACCACACAAACGTATTTATAAATACTAAATTCGTTGTTATAAATCCAATGATTGATAGATAACTAAAACGTAACATCAAAAGTGTCCGAGTTTTGAGTTTAAGTCCGCGAAACTCTGAACGTTCGTCAAAACAACATCAAAAAATATTTATTACGCCGGTCGCCATAGCGACGACCGTTCTTACAGAAATAACACGGATAATATTGCTGGTATGAATTAATTCTATCGGAAGTACCGTTCGCTAGCTAAATACACAAACAAATCAACTGTTGCTTCGTGGATACGGTCGCCGGAAAAGTTAACGAGGGCCCGGCAACCGAGTAAACAACCTTAGTGTGCGATCCGAACAAAAAAGGTAAGAATAATATTAATTAACAATATCAAATTAAAGTTCAATATACCTAATATTATAGTTTTTGTTTTTAGCTTTTTGATTTCCCTGCACATTCACGCGAGTCTTCGTCTTCGTATATTTTCCAATTATATGATCAACATGATGTCCACCGTGGTTTCGCTAGTAGAGAGCATGCTTTCCACGGCGATTTTGACGTTACTGGTTCTGTGTTGGCTATGCGAAAAAAATACAAACATTGCCGTCCTCGTATGGAACGCAATCGTTCTAATAAGGTACGCGCGTGTATTCGAAAAACCGTTTTATGTTGTTTTTTGTCCGTTTTAAAATAAGTAATCGGTGTCTTACATCGGGCGAATCACCTCGTCATCGCTACCCGCCGGCAAATAAAATGGACGATAGTGGTCTGCCTTTTCCGTCATTCGCGGGTTATATCCTATAAGATATGTACGTGAAAAATATCGTTTCCCGTGTTCACGACTAGCCTGGATTTTTATTCAGATTTANTCCAATTATATGATCAAAATGATGTCCACCGTGGTTTCGCTAGTAGAGAGCATGCTTTTCACGGCGATTTTGACGTTACTGGTTCTATGTTGGCTATGCGAAAAAAATACAAACATTGCCGTCCTCGTATGGAACGCAATCGTTCTAATAAGGTACGCGCGTGTATCCGAAAAACCGTTTTATGTTGTTTTTTGTCCGTTTTAAAATTAGTAATCGGTGACTTACATCTGGCGAGTATATGCCAATAGAAAATCGCCCCTCGTCACCGTAACTCGTCGGCGAATAAAGCCGACGATCGTGGCCCGCCTTTGCCGTCATCCGCCGGTTGTATTCCAGTGAGTAATATACGTGAAAAATATCGTTTCCCGTGTACGCGGCTGAACTGGATTTTTATTCGGATTTTAATAGCCCGGTGTAGGTACCTACAGTTTTATTCGCTGACGAACGGTGCGTGTAAATTCGCCAAACGTTATCCGACGTGGCTGCAAAATGCAGACATAGGCGATATTGTACGGATATTTTTTTTCTATGTTAACTGTCTAGGCATATAATATTCATTTTTTTTTGGTATCTAATGACCGATTCATCATCGCTCGACCCGTACCGCCACGGGGTCTAGAATCTCGAAATTCAGCACGGAAGTTTATTATATTTTGTACAACGATAATATACGGGCAACTGTACACTATATGGTATAGAAACTACAAAGGATTTTTAAAAATTCGACCATCGATGACCGGCACACGCACATACGTTTTATTCCTTAAATCACGGAAATCGCGTTTTATCTTTATTCTCTTTATTTCTGAATTCTATCTTTTATGCATGTGAGAAGAAAAGTGTACGGTGTTCATTTTGTTACATTTTTGAATTCAAAAGTCATAAAATAATCTACTGGCGTGAAATTTGTCACTGGCAAGACCGTTGCCTTCAAACCATACCTATGGAAGTAAAATACTATTCGAAATTTCGATGATCCGACGAGAAACAAACGGTTATTAATGATATTACCCCGAAAAAATATAGCGTCATTAAAATATATGTTATAAAATACAGAAATATATATTGTTTTTTGGTCTAATATCCTTCTGTGTTACACGAGAGAAAAACTCAAATTTAATTTCTAATATAAAATGAAAACTTGCACATGTTTTTAAACGGATAATTCGATCTGTATTTTCCGGAGTATACGTTGAAAATACCTGCTCGATTTGTGTCTTTACTAATTACATTTATTATGATATATTTGGTGTGTTAGAAATTATTGTAATACCTATTAGATTAATGAGTTTTAAATTTAATTACAGACACGCCTGGCAATTTATAGTAAAAGATATGTACACGTTGTTTAAAAATGAGTATCCAGTCGACGATAAACCTGATTTAGCGGTATCTTCCAGTAATCAATCTGGTGATCACACTTCGTGTCCCATGGCGGCTGACCTCGTTTCACAGTCGTTCCCCCTTTGCCACTTTCCATTTTCACAGGGAGGAGAAAATACCGCCCAGGAACTCGGTAAATATACATTCTAAGATCGACTTCTCTATAAACACTCTGACAAATACAACCTATCTCCTACTATATTATTTTTGATTTCATGTAGAAGAAGTCATAAGAAACATGCAAGTTGTTGATTTGACAATAAAAAGAGTACAACCAGTCGAAAATAGCATAAACTATTTGCAGTTTATTTATTTTGGTTTGAACTTGGAAAAAGGAATATTATCGATATTTCTCGTACGTATTTAATTTTGATTTGAGTTTATATTTTTTTCATCTTATGTTGCAATTAAACTTATTTTCACTACTTTTGACCAATATTTAATATTTAATAAAATATAATGTATGTTACATTGAGACTTTATAGTATTGTAATTTAAAAGAATTAAATTGTTTTAACATTTTGCAGGAAATGTTTGAGTATGTTGATTCTCATATTCTTGATCAGTTCGATTGCTGGTATTATCGCATTGACGATTGGGAATTGGAAATTGTTGGGATACTTAATGGGGAATCAATTGTTCTTGAAATGAGACTGTAAGTGGTTTTTTAAGGTTTTAGTATAAATTATTACACTTATCAGTTAAATTGTATAATATGCGTTTTTTTTTTTTTTAAATTTAATTATAGACACGTTTGTGAAGTGATAATAAATAACGGACGTTCTAATGAACCGGACGTCAAAGAACCAGAGTCAACGGATTCTTCCGGTTATAAGGCTTGTGATCAAGCTTCGAATTCTTCGATGGCTGACCTCATTTCACCGTCGTATCCCCTAAACGTTTGGTCTTCGGAGACAGGAGATAATCCCGCCCAAATTATCGGTACATATATATTCTGGGATAGACTTCTGTATAAAAATTATGACGAATACCCACCCGCCTCCTAATAAATTATTGTTGAATTGATGTAGATTCGGATGGGGAAGAACCCGAGTCAACGGACTCTTCCGGTAATCAGAGTTGTGATCAAGCTTCGAGTTCTTCGAAGGATGACCTCGCTTCACCGTCGTTCCCACTTTACGTTTGGCCCTCAGAGACAGGAGATAAAGCCGCCCAAATTATTGGTACATATATATTCTAGGATAGACTTCTGTATAAAAACTATGACAAATACCTACCTGCCTTCTTATAAATTATTGTTGATTTGATGTAGACGAATCCTGCATGGAGGCAATAATTCGAGTGGTCANGAAAAATATAATATATATGTTAAAATGTGATTATAGTTATGTAATTTAAAAAATTTAATTATTTTAACATTTCGCAGCAAATGTATAGGCGTATATATTGTCATTTGCATGATCAGTTAGTATGGTGGTACAATCGTAAATGCCATTCGGAATTAGAGATTGTCGGTAAACTCTATGGAGGGTTTATAGTCCTAGGAATGAGACTGTAAGTGGTTTTCTAAAATTTCTGTATGAATAATTACATTTATAAGTTAAATTACAGAATATGTGTTTTTTAGCAATTTACCGGACGAATGGAAGCCAAGTGCTAGAATGGTATTAAACCATTTAGAAAATGATGATAGTCAATATTTAAACTTCGCCAGATCCGCTTTCAAACAGTTGAATCAAGATTTACCGAAGAAGTATTCACATCTAATCAAGGTGTGTTAAAAAAATAAAAATTACTGTAATGTATTATTTTATACTTATACAATTTCTTAGAATACTTAATCGAATTAATATTCGATTCACAGTTCAAACAATATACCAAATAATAATATAGTAGGCAATGGAATAGCCAATAAGTTTCGCAAATTATCATTTTCTTATCAGAAATTCGCGATGTTTACAAAACTCAGATAAAAATTACTTAATGATCACTACCACCATATTAGGCTCTTTAAAAATGGTGGTGGGTAACACGTGCATCACACAAATANATTTCTTAGAATACTTAATCGAATTAATATTCGATTCACAGATCAAACAATAAAGCAAATAATAATATAGTAGGCAATGGAATAGCCAATAAGTATCGCAAATTATCATTTTCTTATCAGAAAATCGCGATGTTTACAAAACTAAGATAAGAATTACTTAATGATCACTTCCACCATATTATGCTCTTAAAATATGGTGGTAGGCAACACGATTTTTGAGATTTTTGTACGGCGAAATGATTCTCGTGATACACTCTTACTTATATACTTTGCTACTGAAAAATATGCATGTCAGGAGACTGCAGGCGTTGGTTCTGGTGAATTTTTACAATATAATATGTACCAAACATATCGTAGGTATAGGTAGCTAACAATAAGTAATAAAATGTCAAAAATAAAATAGTCTATCAACAAATAAATAACCATTTTTCGTTAATGATACTATACAAATTATCTCACAAACGATATTATTATAACCAAACTTACCTAATATTTAATGTACTTACTTATATTTTCAGAATATGATCGATAAGCCACGGATAACAACCACACAAAAAAAGAAGCCTATCGTCTTGCCATCCTATGCTTATAGCTATGAGTATTTGTGAAATAACGTGTGTACGTTATTTTTCTTTAAATTATTGTTTGTTTAGTTAATTACTTTGATACGTTTTTTTTTACATTTTTTTTTATACTTTTGATACAAAGTTCAATTTGGCCAAACGTTAAACGAAGATTGAAATCATTAGAACCCATATTATGTTATTTTGATTTATTATTGTTTTTGTATTTGATTACTTTGTTATATTTTTTTTACACCTTTGCTACAACAGTCAAACGTACAAATATGGTATTATTATTATTTTTTTTTTATTTGATTAAATTTTGTGGTACCTTCTTATGCCTTTGTTATTAAACTTTGTTAAATATCTGAATAAAGACTTTACGAAAAACCCGTACGACATCGATATATGATTTTGTAAAATAGTTGTGTTTCTTCCTTTCCTCTCATCCCTCTTCTCCATTATCGCCTCGAAATCAGCGTATATAACAATGGGATGACGTTTTGTTTTTCCTTACGCATCGAATTTCTATTTTATCCACGTTCAGGCATTACGGGCAAAATTGGTTTGTGTTCACCGCAAATTAATTTATGTTAATCGAGTGCGGCCTGCCCGCTCAATTTCATCCTCGGTCCGTTATCGAAATCCGTGAAGCACCGTTTACAGAAAATTACTTCCTCATTATGTTTGGTTTTTTGAGATCTGACGAGACGAGAAAAGTTAGAGATGTAAGTATAATGGGACTTTTCGTTTTCGTTTATTAACAGCAGGTCGAAATGGTCAGTCTTCTCCACTACGGTCACTTTAAGCGGAAAAACGGTATGTACCGTTTTTTTTGTTTTTTACCATACGAATATTGGGGTTGAAAGAAGAATCGATTTCTATGAATCCCGGTGTTTTCACTAGAGACAGGCTAGTTTTTTTCACTCTGGCTGCGGCATCTTCTTTAAGTACACGTTTCCTACCTACAGAGACAAAAAATTAAAGCTGATTCCCTACGTGGTGTGGGGCATAAAAAAATAAATCTCACCATTATCCATTTCGAAATCCATGTCAAGTGCCGCAAGCAACTCGTCGTTGTCTTCGAAGCCGCTCCCCCGTACATCTTTGTTGGACGGCCCGTCATTCGATATGTCAGCGATTGCGGAATAATATTCGAAGGACCGGCTTGCCGGGCAATAGTCGGCAGAGCGACTCTTCCGTCGTGGTGGATAATTTTAACGTGGACATCGTGGCTGTCTTTACGCGAAAACATTTTCGGGCACAGAGCGCACTGAAATCGTACACCGTCGT
The DNA here is from genome assembly GCA_902439185.1 of Cinara cedri. NCBI lineage: Eukaryota > Metazoa > Arthropoda > Insecta > Hemiptera > Aphididae > Cinara > Cinara cedri. Next base: position 20,091 of record CABPRJ010001033.1, on the reverse strand, counting down.
GCAATTTAGCGCGGCGAGTCGTATTACGTTTGACATTAAAAACTCTTCCGCGCCCGGCGTGTCGGTACATTCGAACGTATTCGTTTTTAAACGGAAAACAAAACAACGTTGTATTACGAGAATTTAAGAAAAATTAACACAAAACGAAAGCGACGGGAAAACTGGAAAAGACGAGTGCCACTGGTTGGTAGTAAAATCACTGCGGACGATCGGTTTGTTATCGAACCTGCGAAACTCGGTTTACGTTCGCGGAAAGAACCCGTGCATGATCGAACAGGAAAACCGAGAACAATACACTTTCTCGTACAGGTCCTCGCATGCAACAAACACACACTGCGCACGCCGCCGACGGTATTCCGTTTTCGTACTGGATTCTCGGAACGGTACGCACATTGTGAAGGGTCGAGAGGTCCGTCGTCGCCAGCGATTATATTTCGTATTGTGCGCGGAGGAGGCGACGGTCATACATCGCATAGGTAACAAGTTGCGTACGAGTAACGTTGTATTTGTTAAAATAATCAACGGGGAGTATATATTTCGTACAGGTATACGAGATACTCGCTATGCACAAGATACGCGGAAACATCGTCTTGAAATAACCGTAGGTATTCGGATGTATGTATAACGATTTATGTATTAGGTATGTCTCGTAATAACAGTAGGTATACCGATATATGTATTAGGTAAATCTTGTAAGAACAGTAGGTTTAATCGTGACAAGAGTAACCACGGTAATAATGTCGGTGATAAGAGTGTGGTAATAATAATGTCGAAAGTGGGCGCGACCTAAATGGTCTACGATGTGGTGGAAAATTCGGGCGGGCATGTATTAGGTATAGCACTTGGTCTTTGCTCCTGCTCCTGGGGTAGAACTCTTCTTTTTATACTACTGGCCTGGACAGCTAGTACATTATATTTTTCAATGATTTTTTTACCGGGGACTTTGTTTTTTCTAATATCGTTTTGCCCGTCGGCGATACGTTTTATTGCTTAAAGCTCTATTCCACCGTGCATGGTCAAAAATCACGGTCATTTATCATTCACAATAGTAACTCTGTATACGGCCGTTGCCACAAACTTCTTTTGCTGGGAATCTCTCCTGAAAGTATAATCAATGAAATAATAATAAAAAAAAAAAAAAAGACTACATAATAGATGCCCTCTATTTTTACAACGATCAAATTTAGAATGGTTTTGGCACGCGTGGATGTCATCGTCGTGATCTATAATATTATTCGAACTAACGAGTCACGATAAAAACCTTTCGCATTACGGCGAGTTACCGTTTTTCGGATAATTCGTGTGCGATTCGGATTTCGGTGTGTCTTGTGTTCTCAGTAATAGTTCATAATAATGTAACATTATACTCTCGCGTTATTAATCGAGGGGCCCCGAAACGGGTAACAAACGTCGCGGTTGTGCGGTGACGCGGACCCGCGGACGGTCAGAACGCAGCAGTTTTAGCAGCGCCAGCAGCCGCCGACAAAGCGGACGCAAACGAGCGAGTAAAACGCAAGAAACGGTGAAACGGCACAGAAATTATCGCATGGGTTCGGCCGGGCAGCGGCGTCGTCGTCGTCGTCGTCGAACGGGTTGGGCGCGGGGCGGCAGGGGGACGGCGACGACTTTCAGTCGCCGACTCGCCGCCACGGACGCGCGTTATTGTTATTTCCAAACTGGCCAGCGTTTCAGCCGGCGCGTTGAGGTATCGGAACCATTTTTCCCCACCGGTCACACTGTAACGTTGTCGGCGGCGGCGGCGGCGGGGGGAGACTGACCGGCGTTCACGCTCTCCGCGACGTCTTCCCTGGCGAGCTCGGTTACTTTTGCTCGGGCCCGCGGAACGATCGCTCGTCTGCGTCCGTCCGTGACGCCCGTATTGTCAATGGTTCGTTTTTCTTCATGTCGACCGTTAGCGTACCGACAATAACGTGTGTGCGGACGGCGTCCCGACGGTAATTTCGTCGTTCGGTCGCCGGCTCACCGAATCTGGTAAGTATTACGCGCGTGGTTTTTTTCTGTCATCGTCACGGTTGTGCGACCGGCCTCGACGTTGTTAAATGTTATCATTCGTATCATTCGTTACGTACGTCGCCCGAAAATCCTATCGGTGCAGCAATTTTCGCGCGTGAATTGTCCGTGGCCCGTCAACGAACGGAGCCCGGCCCCTCCACCGGTCGGTTGACCCCAAAGCGGCCCCGCGAAACCGGCGTGAGGTTGCCTGTGATGTAGGATTACGATATATCACATTCGTACGTGTCATCGTTCGATACTTGTCCGCGACGGACAATAGTGCGAATCGAATAGCCGGAAAAAACTATTCCGGTCGGTGCTCGTATTTTTTTTTTTTGGATTATTGCGACCGTCCGTCGTGATAATATTTCGGTGCCTTTCGTTCGGTACGTTCGTCGTCGCGTACGGGTCCGGCTCCTGTCCCGGTCAGTATATTCCACGGAATGGTGCTTTTAAAAAAAAAAAAATACAAATTATTATGGTACGATCACGGTTTCGATTACGTGGTTACTATTTGGTACTGGAATACCGGCAGGAGGTTGTCAGCGTAATGTTATTATGCAGTATTTAGTTATAGAAAAAAAAAAAAAAAATACGGAAAAACAACGTGGCGACGTATGTACGACCGTGTAGAACACGATTGCATGTTTTTTTTCGATAGATAAAGAATAAAAAAATTATGTTCTAAGTAATAAAATATATTTTTAATAATATATATTATCCTTACAAGTTTATAACCAAGTGGTTGCGTTAATTTTTCTATTTTTAAAGAATTTCAGCGGCAGAAGTTTTCTGAACATCACATAGTCGATGATTTGTTGTTTGTTTCCATAAACGTTCAAGTTCGGGAAATGAGCAATCAATGTTGTTGATTATTTTATCAAGATAACGTATGTTATCTTCAGGTTCTAGTAAATTCAATCTCAACATATTGATTATTTTAATGGATCTTAAAATTGTTCTTAATATTAAATTAAAATTTTATTGTATAGCTGTTCTTTATATTAAATAGTTGTACAATAAAATATGGTATGGCATACTAAACAAATTTAATTAAAAAATTAAACTAATTAATTTTTTTTTTTAATGATATTTCTGTCAAATTGAATATCGTGTCTACTGTGTGGTATGATTTAGCTATTTTGCTAGATGACTTTTTGTTGAATACCAGACCACTGGATGTAAGAGTCCTCATCGTGTTGTAATATTTGGCATATAATTTGCCTTTTAGATTTTTATTTAGACCATCTAATAAAATAATTGTCTTTTAAAACATAAATAATTATATATACAATATAAGTGAACCGTAAATTATAAAGTAGATTAAATGAATGATTTTATTTTATTGTGTTATTATACAATTTAACATACTTTTACTTAAGATTGAAAATATTTCAACAATATCTGAACCAATACTGGAAACCAGATTTACAAACTTTGTAATTTAGTATTATGTAACTAATAACTGTGTCAACCAATAAAGTTCTTATACTATTGTTCAATTTGTTTAGATTAATCCAAAATCATTTTTCCAGTAGCTGTTGAATTTAAAACTTCTTGCAAGCATATTTTCATAGATGGTAGTGTTGCAATATGTTCTTTTGATATTGACAATTGATTTTGATGATTATATACAGGCAGATTTATGTTGATCTTTAATAAGGCGACTGATCAAAATATAGTAATTAAAAAGCTCGATTATTATAGCATATAAGGAGTTCTATTGAACTTATTTAAATCTTTTTTTTTAACATCATTATTAATATTATTGAATTAATTAAAAACCCATTAATACCCAAGGTAAGAAAAAGGCTAATTTTATGTTTTTGTGTTTTAATATAGTATATATACTTATTACTATATATTCAAATAACAATTTACATAGTGAAAAAAAAATTATAGCTTTTTAGTTTTTTTACAACAAAATGTTGCGTATACGCAATGTTAGAATTACCAATGTTATTATTGTGAAATTGTTCAAAGCAGTGTGTGTGAAAATACACTTGACACACGTGTATATAGTGCTTTTACACTGTCTACATTGTTTTCTGGCTTTATTTTTATCTTCTACTATCACTTGACTGATATTATCAACTCAAATTTCTACTGGTAATGCGCTTTTAAATGGTCGTCCGTAATTTAGTTATTTGGTCCCGAAATATCTTGGTCTTGAATACTATTTTCGGTGGCTGGTTCATTCATTAGAACGACTGCTCTATAGGAGTTGGAATTCTATCTGCAACATTTTTGATTCAATTTAATCAAATTATAATTATAGAAATTCATTTAAAGTAAATTATTGAATTTTTACAATGAAACTTAATGATAGGTACCTTATAATGCCATATACTTTCCAATAGCCCCATATAATTATAATTTTATTTATTTGTACATGATTATAACTAATTGTTTTAACTTAACAAAGCCTTTTTAAATATTATAAAATAAATATTTTATAGAATTTAAAATAATGTGTAACAAACATGTAGATACATATTTTTTTTTTTTTTTTTTTTTTTTTTTTTTTAANCGCCCATTGGAGGTACTTAAGGTTAGGATTTTAGGCTAGAAATTTTAGTTTGCTAGTAGGAGAGGGTGTGATTACAAAATTAGGGAGATAGAGGTATAAACAATTTTATATTAGTAGGTCACGACACCAGGTACGTTTTAGACGCCTTCTGGGGTCACCAGGAATAGTGTTGATAGATAGTTCGGTAATCAGGGGATTACGATGGCTGTGGAACTTGGAGTGTGTGCGTTTGTAGAAAGTTTTTGCAACGTTTTGAACTGTTGGAATAGCTAGATCTTTATGTAGAGTGTCGTTAGATACAAAGTAGGGAGCTTTGGTTATTTGACGGAGACATTTAGATTGGAAGATTTGAATTTTATTTAAGTTGGACTTTTTGGCTGCCCCCCAGAGTTGGATACCGTATGTCCAGATTGGTTTGAGTAGGAGTTTGTATAATAGTAGCTTGTTTTTTAAGTTGAGATGTTGTGATGTGAGGAGATAACGTAATTGTCGAGAGCGATTATTTAAGGCAAGTCTTTTGTTGTGGGTGTGAGTTGCCCAAGTTAACCTGCGGTCTAAATGTAAACCTAGGTATCTAACATTTTGGGCGGTTGGGAGAGGTACATTGTTGAGGAAGATGGGCGGGCAGACTATTTGCCTTAGAGTGAACGTATAATGGATGGATTTTGTTTCATTGATTTTTATTCTCCAGTCTTTATACCAGGTTGATAAGAGATTGAGGTGATTTTGTACGAGGTTTGAGGCTATTTCGGGGTCGGAATGGATCGCTAGGAGCGCCTTGTCGTCAGCAAAATCACCAATTGTAGTGTTGGGGGTGGTAGGTTGATCTGAGGTGAATAAATTGAAGAGTAGAGGTGCTGTTACGGAACCTTGAGGTACCCCTGCGTGGATAGGTGATACTTCGGATAAGGAGAAGCCAGATCGAACGGAAAAATGTCTGTTTTCTAAATAGGATTTAAATAATAGGAAATAGTAGGTGGAAGAATAGATTTGAGTTTGAAGAGTAGGCCTTCGTGCCAAACTCTGTCGAATGCCTGTGATACGTCGAGGAAGGCAGCTGTGCAAATAAGCTTTTTCTCAAGAGTGTACGATATTTTATCCACAAGACGATGGACTTGGTGTATTGTAGAGTGGTTATGACGAAATCCAAATTGGGTATTAGGTATATTGGCTTCAATGATAGGAAGGATGCGTTTTAGGATAATTCGTTCAAAAATTTTAGAAAATAGTGGAAGAAGACTAATGGGCCTGTATGATTCGGGAGAGTCGGGAGGTTTGCCAGGTTTGGGGATGTAGATACATATAAAACTATAATATTATTGTGGTCATAAAATAATAACTTTAAAATTAAATATTTACTTGAATTAAAAATAATGTTATTATATGTTATAATAATATTATTCTTATCGAATATAAAGATGTCAAAAATAAATTCAAATGAGTGGGTACTGTTTAACTTAGTTTTGTTGCATAGATATATTAATTAAAATGATAATACACTTAGTTTTTATAAATCAATTAAAAATAAGTCAATCATACTGTTCATATTATTAGCACTATTATTTACAAATTCTGGTAATAATATTAACTATAAATATTATTTCCTTTGAGAAATACAAGTTTTTCAAAATTAGCATTTGATCAATTATCTTTATTTGGGACATGAATAAATTCAGCAAACAAAAACAATCTTTCGACTGGAGTTGATGGTAAACTTGTATTGTATCTGGTGAATAATTTGTTTACAGTAGGATCAATACCTGTCTCAATATGTTAATGCCTTATTTTTATTGTTAAAAAACTGAACTACTTCTAAATTCTTGAGAAGAAAATACTAAAAAGTCCTCATCGTCTATATAATCTACTGATGACTCATTCATTATTTATTTTCCAGCAGTGTTGATACTAAGACTTTTAACTCTATTTTTCATAATTTCATCATGTTCAGGAATCCATCTTAATTTAAATGTATGATGAAAACAAGGTGCCGATATAGCTTCATTAACTTCAGGAGAGAGATCAAAATATGGTTTGAATCATTTTTCTAACAAGGTTATTAATGGATCGATGAAGTTGAAAGCAAATGTTGTTTCTTTAATAATTGCGATGGACTTTTTAATGAAAATAAAGTAGGAATAAATGGCCATAGTAAAAACTTGATTCACTTTGTAGATGATCCAGAGCACAAGCTTGGTTTCATTATTAAAACAAATTCAGTCAAATAACTTATGTCAGTTTTGTTAAATTGATATTTTAAACCTAATTCTTTAGTCAAGGTGTTTAATTTTGCTTTATGTTAAAATAATTGTGGTATGAAATCATATAATGAATCCCATCTTGTAATAGCAAGATATTTTAAAGAACAATTAATTATATTACTAATAACTTCTGATGATTTCAGTCTTCATGACAAATTCCATAAGGTCAAACATTATGATAATGCTGAATGATGGTACTTTTTAGCATTTGAATTCTTTAATATATTCTGGAAATCTGTACTAGACTAAGTGTATGTGATGCACAACATAAATGTTGGGGTAGTATTCTTAGTAGGATGTCTCCATATTCATTTCCACCAATAACCAAAAATGATAACTCATTGTCTTCGTTAAGATCTTTGTCCATATCCTAAATATATTGACCCGTTATAAAATCAATCATTATAAAATAATTTATGTATAATATATACCTTTGTCAGAGTCTGTCTGAATCAGTGTTTGATGTCTTTATTTTACAACCAAACTCCTTGAATGATTTTACAAAATTGCACCCATTATCTGTTACTGTAGAAACTATGTTATCATTACTTAAATAAAAGTTGTCTTAACCATAATTTCTCCAATTTTATCAAATTTATGTATCAATGTATCATTTTATCAAATGCACCAAAAAATTGTTGGCAAACTAGAACACGACTATGACGGTATAAGGGCGATGTTTTGTCATCGATCTGAAAATATTATAGCCTATAGTTGCCATAGGCTATAAAATAATCAAGTTTACCCAGTGAGCTGTAATGCCTATAAAATTGCGATGTTTTGTCGACCAAATGTCAGCAGTGGTCATACAAACGTGGACTTCAGAATGTGTTTGAAAAAATAATTTTTAATTATTTGAAACATTGTTATATTTGTCATTTATATGTCTACCAACTGTTAGGTTAAGTTCTCCTAGATATAATTTTAATATTTGGATCTAAATCTAAATAAGTATATTATTTGAAATTGGATTAAATACAATTAGTGTATTTTATAAATTATCATAAATGGGTACCTACCCAAAATAAGTTTTTGAAAATCTTTATTTTCAGTTATGGATAGGGATTTCATATTGTTAACAATAAAATTAACCAAATTATTTTCATATTTGGTTTGCTTCAATCCTTGGCTGTTAGATGTGAATAAATTACTTAGTTTTATCTGTTTAGAATTTGTCATACTTTTATTATTTTTCTTTTGAGTGTTCATCTTCACATAATTTTCAAATTCTTCAAATTTAGTAAAATGAACCCTCTGAAAAGTAGACAATTAAATAATAATTCTACGCCCTTTTAATAATTAATAATTCATATTGTATTAACTACAAAAATTAAAACTTGCCTTCATATGAGTACGAAAATTCGAAGTGTGGTGTTTAAAAGAACCAGATATTGTTTTTTTTTTCATTCTTCTGTTCCTTACATATACATATTGCTTTCACAATTTCGTTCTTAACAATTAAAACTTCAAACAATTGTCCATCTAATATAATGGGTGTTTTATCCATATAACTTCGATTAAACTAAAACCAGTAATGCCATGATTGTTCAAAGTACCTACAAATTTCCAATTTTATTTTTATAATATTTATTAGAGTTGTGATTATCTTTATATTATTAGATTAGGAAATGTCAAAATGCATACGTCGTATTGCATACTAAATCATATCTACGGTTTTTCCAGGCTTTTATATTCATGACGGAATTCCAAATATTATTTACACCGATATAATTTGATTTCGACGATGATCATATTATTAACTATTATTATTATATTATTGTTATATTTATAGTATATTATTATCAAGTTTTCAGAGCCAGTAATTGAATGTTTAAAACATTTATTTTCCAAGACTTATGATAATATTAACATTTTAAAGATAGTAGCTACCTATCTAAATAAACAAAAATTTTAAAATACATCATATTTGATTAGCTTTCTCTTAATGAAAATATTCAAGTTTAACTAAAATTATATCATTTTTATCGAATACAAAAATGACATAATTATTGTAGTATTGATAATAATGAATTAGTATTGTAACAATTTTCAATGATTTTTGTAACTTAAGTTACTTGTATCTAATTGTTACAAGTTACATAACAAATTGTAACTCGTTACATTTAAAAGTTACTTTAAAATTGTGAAACTGATTACAAGTTACAAATTACAAAAGTAACCGTTTTACGTAACTTTGATACATGTAACTGATTACTGCCCATCCCCCTGCTTATGCTTCGATTCAACATTTTGTAAAACTGCACTAATCGACACTGTTATTTTATAACTAACCCATACAACCATTCACTACGAATAATCAAAACAAACCAAAACACTCTTGTTACACGTGCAGCTGAAGATAACGGCGTGACACATTAGGGCTTATAGTCCCACTAGGAATCCAAATGTTGTGTAGACGCAACAATAACAAAACCGGTCAGTTATTTGAAAACTATAAATATGATGTTATCTATTTCTTACTAAAGGCTTTGTAAATGTAAATTGATAATTAGGAAAATCCCATTTTATTTTGAGTTGAGGTAAAAAAAAATCGACGAAAATATGGTATAAGAAATTCCAAATAGTTTCGTTCAATAACATACAAAAAAAAACCATTTTATAAATGTTTCGTTTACGCAACGTTGGGGATTAATGGGTAAACCTACACGCAACATAATACCGCCCGCCTTGAAACATTTTTTTTTTAAACTAACAGCGCTAATTTTTTAACGCAACAAATAAAGTAGATTACATAACATAATAAGCAATAATACATATAGATAAAAAAAAGATCATTCTTTCTCAGACACCAATCTGCCTCTATACTTACAAAGTATACAAAGTATTACTTTGTATTAAATTTATTCCAAAGAACATTCCTTTTTTGTACCTCAGATATAATGAGTTCCACATTGACCATACAACAATATCTAATATGTAAATATAAAATATTATAGTTAATCTAATCTATTTTTATATGTTTGATAATTTTATTCACCGCGTCGCCCGTATCGCAACGCCTTTACCACGATCACCTCGTTTACGTTGGACACAGCGTTGTTAGCCGTTATTTCCGTCAAACGGTAGTGGACACAGCTTGCGTGTAGTCCGAGTAACCAGTTTTGATTACCGCTGTTAAGTTTGCCCTCGTAATTTTAGAAAATAAAGCATGGAATAGAGTTAAAAATTTAGAAGCATGAAAAAATTGGTAACACAACCTCAAAACATTACCGAACAAAATCAAAACATAATATTCTTCCTTGTGGTACACCATGAGTAAGATTTATATTGAAACAAAACTCTTATTTAATATTAAGTTTTCACTTAAACAAAATTACGAAAGTGATTTTTTTTTTCTTTCTTTGATATCTACATGTTAACATGTTAATCTTTTATAAACATTAAAAGTTCCTTAATGTTTAAAAAATTAAAAAAAACAGTCTTACTTAAAGGACAATGAAGACATATCCTATAACATGTAATACTTAAAATTTAAGAAGAAGCCATAAAAACCCGTGTTCGGCGATAGTATCACTCAATAAATGTACCCTTATCAAAAAATCGTTCACGTTTTCGGGTAGTTAGAACGGATTTGAAGTACGTTTAAATTGGAGAGGATTTAGGTATTAGGATTTTAGATGGGGGATATTTATTGATAGTACTTGGCCGAATATATCTGACGGTGGTATTGCGGAGGAGTGTATCCTGATGAGGTTGTCAGATGGAGGAGGCATTTTGAGTAGATTGGTTGATTGAATGACTTTTAAAAAACTGAGATGATTTTTGTATTAGGTTTTTAGATAGGAGAGATTTTTTGCTAGTACTAGGACAAATGTTCTTGACGGTGGTATTAGACTAGGGTTCGTTCATAGTACTAATTTTAGCATTAACGGTTACATGTTGAGGGGTTTTACTATTGCTATCTTTGATAGTTATGGAATTTACATTATTTTCTGTATTATCTGGAAGAAGTCGGACGGTTAGAGCGTGCTAATAGGAGGCGGTGATTTTAGCCGGGACGCATAATTTCTTTCTTACACTTTTGGTGGGTGGGATATCAGTAGCGATATCAGTTGAATATTTAATCAGGTGAATAATTTTATTCGGGAGATTATTTGCTGTGGTATCGATGCGAGAGTCTAGATCGGTGGATGTATTTAGAAGGGGTTGGTTGTAGCTAACCATAGCAGCAGAAAAGCTTTTTCTTCACGAGTTTGATTTTTCCTTAGAGTTGTGGTTGGTTGTAGATTATTGGTGGTGTTGGTAGGATAGCGACTAATGGAACGTTTTAACTGTAACTCTTCTTTGATATGATACAAAAACTTAATCTTCTGCCTTTCATTCAATATTGTAGGATATTCTTGAATAAATTGTAATCCAGTATCTTTTGATTTTTCTGTGTCCAACAATAATTTCTTATCGTTAGCCATATTTAATTGTAGTTAATAAAACTATTTGGAACTTGCAAATATTTATCTTGTATATATTATGTTTTATAATGTACAAAAAATATTTTCAATTCCTTGTTGCAGATATTATACTGTTTATTAGTCATCATAGGTTTGTATACGCGGGGTACCATATAAACGAGAATTGTGGGATTATTGTTTATATATGATAATTAAGTTCAACTAGCCAATATTTGCTTTCTGTAAATATCTACTATTTTATTCCGATCTTAATGAAACGTTACTTTACACTTAAAATCCAAAACAAAAGGGAAGGTCTAGATTTTTCTATATTTAATGTTTAAAGAGTGACCTATTTTTTTGACATTTTAATGTCAACCAATGGAATTATTCTGAGTCATTTCTAGTTTGCCTTATTAATATGGATGTAATAATTAATAATAATAATGAAAATAAAATATGTGATCACATTGCTATTGTTTTAAGTGGGAAGTTGGAAAGGTAGGATACAGAAAATTATTTTATTTACATCATTAAAAAATGATGTAAAACATTGCCAACAGAACACAATTCTGATTCTAAATCAATTTTTAAAAAAATATATTACATTATGCTCAACTTATTGATGTTTCGACTTTTATGTGAATGTTGCAATATATCTTATAGCAGGTAACCTGTATGGTCCAAACGATTTTGATCACTGGTACGATACAAGTAATTATTGAGATCGATTTAATTGTTCCTGTCAGCGGCGTCACGGGAAATCTGTCGTAACGTCGTTAGCGAACGAATGATGTGTACAAAAAAAATTTAAATACGACAAATCGATAGTGTTTTATGAGAATATCATTAAAGCTCGTTTCGCCACGTATAGATTATCCCGAATTGTGGCAGTTTTGTTGTTGTTATTAGTATTACAATAATAAATGTGCTACGAATAAAAACGAATATTGAATTTTCTTCGATACGCGTCTGATTAACATAATACAAATCACGTTTTCGTATAATAAAATATAGCTGCAGGTATAAGCATCAATAAACATATCGCACACCCGCACAACAATAATATATATGTGTAGGTATATATATAATAGTCATATACAATAAGTTTTTAACATTAAAATCATTAAATACGTAACGCATAGTCGTAAATACAGTTAAGTATGATATATTTTAAATCTGGAAATCAGTTTAATTACATTAAGCTTATATGCAGAAATCAATTAGTGCTTGAGAGACACATGAAAAGAAAATAGCCACCCAATGGCGACACTTTATATCGGGATTAGTTTAATTTTAATAAGGTTTTTTTTCTATAGAATTAAGTCCCGACGCCGTTTTCTCTTTAACCTGCGAGGGTAATTGCTAGGAGTAGCGTCTAAATTTAGCGCTGAAATTAAGAGATTTGGGTGGTTTGTTAGTTACGAGAGCGGAAACGTTTATATGTATAATATACTTTAACTAAAAGTATACTTTAGAAATTTCTTCTTGTGCACTTTAACCACTAATAGGAAAAGTGATGGTTCTTCTAATGATATTGAACGCCAGGTAATTAATAGTTTATTTTATTATGCATCAAAGTTTAAGAGTTATAAACAGTTATTCTTATAATCTTGTTTTTAGTCTGACTGTGTTATTGATAAAACACCAATGAACATGAACAATCTTGAAAGAAAAAAGAAAACTAACTTGAACAGTACTGTAGAAGAAATGTCATCACTGATGAAATAAGTTGTCAGCAATTAGGTACTACGGAAGCCGTAACTGTTACATTTGATGATCTGGCTGGTTGTGTTTCAGTGTTATTGGTATGTTTACAAAAAAAAAAATCCTATTAAAGAGTAAAAATTTGTATCCATTATATTTAAACTTATTTTTAGGAAATATATCAATTAGTTATGCACATTAATCACCCAAAAGTTTATGAAACATTAGATGTGTCACCACTAAAATGATTCTTGCTACATGGACTACCTGGATGTGGCAAAACATTGTTGTCTCAAGAGGTAGCAGGGGTATATAATTTATTTTAACTGCTAAATTATTATTAAACTTTCTGAAATTATTATTATAAAACTATTTGTTAAGAGTTGAAAATACCTTTAATAAGCATAGTTGCATCACAACTTATGGTTGGTATAAGTAGAAAATCAGAATAACGGGTAAGAAAACTATTTAAAACTACTGTTAAGTCTGTACTCTATATACTTTTCATTGATGAAATAGATTCCATTTCCTCAATTAGCTAGCTAGCAATTAGTAGCTCAATTATTATCTTCATTAGACAGCATTATTTCAGGCTTAAAAGATGACAACAAAGTAATTGTGATTGGCGCTACAAACCGTCCCAACAGTTTGGATCAAGTATTGAGACGGGCTGTTTGGTTTGATCCTGAAGTTTGTCTTGGTATACCTGAGAGACAATTCTGTCTTCCAATCCAATGTTGGATGTTATATGTAAAAATCTATGAATCAATCCATCAGTCAGTTTAGATAAATTAAGTGAATTAAAAGTTATGTTGGTGCAGATTTAAAATCACTTACTTAGAAAGCTGCTACAATAGCAGCCAATAGGTAGATGTTTATAGTTATTATGTATTAAAGATATGGTTAAATAATAGTTATACTTAAAAAAAATAAAACACCACTTTTACACCAAGAATAGTAATAGACTTAGTAATCATCTATTATATATATATTTTGTTATTTAATATAACATATCTGAAAACCCTAACAATAAACTTTCAAAATAATAAAACTAAAATCACATGCTTTTTATCACACAAGATTTTAAAATATAATTACACATTACACATGACAAAAATGACAAACAAATTTATAAAATTATAACACCAAGATATATATGATTGTTATGAGCCATAGGTTAGAGCTCTGATTTCGTACATTATAGTAAATATAACAATATTTTAACAAAATTTCTCTGAGAAACAATGTAAAAACATTTTTTCAACAGTAAAATTGATTTATCAATAATAAATAAACATTATATGCATGTTATACGCATTTATGAACTAATATGCAATAATCTTCCGGACATACAAAATATGTATAGTCAAATTTAGTGTGAATGAATCGTAGACAATTCAAACCCCCATTGATGTGCATACACTATGTACAAACATGTAAATTCATATAATTTTGGGGTCTAGTTATAACTAAAAAATGTATTGCCATAATTTAAAAAATTAACTCCAAAAACTATATCAAAACAATTAAAGATACAATTGATGAATTAAATTAGTTATGTTTCAAGTTTTAAAAAAATAATTAAATTAAGACAACATTGTACATATTATATTTTAATATATTTAGGAAACATTCTTTTGTTAAATAAATAAATAAATAATTTAAACTTTTGATAATTTTATAAAATTTGTATTTTTTTTTTTTTTTCTGAGGTTAGGTTATTAATTAGTTGAAATAATGGTTAAACACAAATGTCTGAATTTAGAAATTAAATATTATGGTGTTAACAAAGTGTATGAGAATAATAATAATGCTAAATCTATTTTAAAATAATATACCAATAAATATTTAATAAGTAAATTTAAATAATGCGAATGTTGTGTTTATTATTATTATAATTGTAAACTGAATTATTACTCTTAAATCAAAAAAAAATATAGATTATTGTATATTTAGAGGTTTGAAGTCCATTATAACTGTTTTTAAATGTTTTTAATTGTTTATTCAGTTATGTTTCATTAAAATAAATGTGTATGTGTTTTAATAGAATAATTGAATCTATCAAAAAAAGATTACATAGCCAATTATCTGATTTTATTCCTGACCCATACTCAACAATTGAAAGAAATACAGTTAAAGATTCCTTGAATTTGTTACTTGCGGATAATATTATGGCAAAAGAAGACTTGAGTGAAATCTATATTAAACTCAGCGATTTCAATGAAGCTTTAAAAAAAGTTGTCCCTTCATCCAAAAAAGAAGGATTTGTTACAGTAGCTAAAGCTGTAGCAAATAAATCTGGTATTAATTTTATCTCTATAAAAGGTTCAGAGTTATTGAATATGGAAAATATATTTTTTTTTTTTTTTGGATCAGGTTCATTATGAATTTCTGAGATTGGAATAAGTGGCTTCAATAAACTGATTTCACATAAGAGATCAAAAAAAAAAAAAATTAAATTATTTTTAACAAGTGTTTGATTCCTGTAATTTATTGTTATAATTTATAAAATTCTTACCTTTGGCTGGTGATTATTTAATTGCTTTATAATTGTTTATATTTGTTGATACTTTTGTTTTTTGTTATTTGTTTGTAGTTTATATTTGTTGTACTTTAAACAAATTATTGTATTCGTTTAATAGAGATTGCACTAGAGAAAATTTTTTTTTTATTCCTTTTTTTGTTGATGGTTAGATGCTTTTTAAATCCGATAACATTATATAGAGAACTTTTTCGAAGTTGTTTTTAGCATTTGTATTACTGTTTGGTATATAAGGTCTTTCGCGAAAGGATTTTTTATTTCATTTCTAGTTTAACCGCATCACCAACCCTTTCTCCCCGCTGACACCTAACACAACATTTAATAAAACGTTTCGCTTCGCCTGAGTCGTGTGTATCGTAGGGTTTACGATTCCACGTGTACTTAAATACACGGTGATAAACAATTTTGTCACCTTAATTTTTGAGGGTGAAATGACTACCTTCCATATAGCAAAACATTGTTTTTCTGATATCAAAAAAATATTTTATTTTTAATGATACCTTTCATTATATTATTGTTACATTAAAAATGTTATTTTATTGTTTTTATAATGTTATTTGGCCAACAGTTTGAGATTATATAAATATCAAGAGTAAAATGATAATTTATCATTATTTTAATTTACAAATAGAAATATGAGAAATAAAAATAAAAAAACGGAGTTTCATTTCTTTTGCCGCCAGGTATTGGCCCTGAGACCCTGCCTAAATTAACCTAATTCACCTAACGCCTTATCCTCTGGAACCAACCGTTTATAAAAGCCGCCCTGTTATATTTTTTCAAAAATGAATCTATATTCTCAGATGTAGCCCCTGAGAAGTGTTGTGTGAGCATAACATTACAATAATCTATAAAATGTATAGATAAATAGCTGGATCTTTTACCCGGTGCATACTTGTGTTATTTTATCGCGCGATAACGCTGCGGCTTTAAGTACCATTCATATCTTCTCCAAATATAAAATAGTACGGTTTACTAGAAAATTATTGACCCATAGTTTGAAGGCCACTGTACAAGACTACATACCTAATTGTTGAGAATGAATTGATTTTATGACTACATAAATTATATTCATACGAGGTGTGGCTATTAAATAACGAGACTTCTCGTCTAGATGGGTAGTGAAAAAAACGAGCAATGCGTTGGGTATCTAGATATCTTATCTATGCACGTACAAAAACACGTTTTCGTCACTATTATAGTATTTGTGCAGTAGTAGTTTGAAACGAACGTGTTTTTTTCTCGTGCCGAAAACCATGTGTGACGAAAAACATGAGCAACGGATTAACGTAAAATTTTCTCGTTAAACTGAAAAAAACTCCAACTGAGTGCTATAAGTTGTTAAAAGAGGCCTATAGTGAGAATTTCCTATGTCGGGCGCGTGTTTTTGAGTGGTATAAATTATTTTCTGAAGGTTGAGAGTGCACCGGAATCCAATTCAGTCGTAATCAGAATTCAAAACCGTTTTCTTCGATATCAACGGCATCGTGATGACTGAATGGGTTCCAGAGGGTCAAACTGTGAACTAACATTATTATTTGACAGTTTTGGCAACATTGCGCATATGAGTTCGTAAGAAACGGTCGATATTGTGGAAAAACAAGTCGTGGATCTTGCACCAGGATAAAGCATGAAGCGTTATTTGGCCCTTTAAGGCACTCCAGTACTCGAACACGCGTCTTACTCACCCGACTTGGCACCCTGCAACTTTTACTTGTTTCCGAAGATAAAGTCTGCCTTAAAAGGAATCCGGTTTGAGTCGATGGAAGAGGTGAAACAAAAATCGGCGGAACTCCTAAATGATCTTACGAAATCAGACTTTCAGCACTGCCTCGAGCAATGGAAGAAACGAATGAAACGGTGTTTGGCGAGGGGAGGGGAGTATTTGAATATAGAATATAGAATAACTTTTATAGTAAAACACTTTCGTAACCAGTCTCGTTATTTAATAGCCACACCTCGTATTATACCGAATTACAGCAAAGACCAAGTAAAAATTAAAATTCCTTAAAAGCTCAAAAATGGCTCAAAAATTTTAACGTTAATACAGTAAGAAAGTAAATTAAAAAGGTATCTTGTGATTTTTCGATTAAATTATTTTTTCTGGAAGAAAACGGTTCATGTTTTTATAAATTAATGAAAACTTGAAGTTATACGTTTTCTCACTTAAGCGCTTTTATTTCAAAAATGACTTCGAAATTAAAAAAAAAAACCTCTTTAATTTACTATCTAGACAACTTGAGCTTTCAAAAAAGGTGCTAAACTTATACATCGGAGAAAGTTTACTAGGAAAAAACGTGTCCACAGACTAGAACAAAAGAAGATAAAAAAATTAACTAAATTGTAAAACTTTAGCTCCTTCGTTACACTCGGAATCTAAAAAAGCTGATACCGAGGACGAGTGTAGCTACTGTTGTAGATGGGAAGTTGGAAAGGTAGGATACATAAGGTTATTTTATTTATATCTAAAGTAAGCAACGATAAATCATTATTCTTCTTCTTTGGGTGTTAGAAACCTCAAGGACTATCATATTAAAGATTTAGCCTTCCATCAATTTCGGTCAGCTGCTCCCGCCTTTTAATCACTTTTTCCTCCTAGCTCATCCGCATCATTCTTCACTACATCTTCCCATCTCATTTTCGATCTTCTAATGGGGCTCTTTACTGTAGGGTTCTTTTCTAGTACCGTACGGAGTAATGAGTTTTGGTATTTCCAAGCATTTGCTGCCCATTGAAGTCTTTTACTTTATATTGCCTCAACATGTATAGTTTTTGGTATATTTATTCTAACTTCTCGTTTTTCCTTATCTTCCAGTCATTAGTTACAATTTCTTTTAGTTACGGGTCCGAGAAGATAATTTTTCTTTTAAAAGCGAGAAGACTGTTTTCGTCGGTTTTCCGAATTGCCCATATGTCTGCTCCATATCTAACAATTGATCTTATCAAGGTAATGTATAATCTCTTGACAGAGATCGAGCTCCTTACAGCTTCGCTGAACCAAAAAAACATGTGTTTCCGGCCTAGATTATCGTTTCTATTTCCTTTGTTGTTTCACTATTTTCTGTTAGAATCGTCCCCAGGTACTTGAACTGATCCACTTTCCCTAGTGAAATTTCGTTTTGGAAACATTGCTATCATTAAAAGTTAGAGCAAAATTGCCGGAATTTATTTATCTAAAACTTCATCTATTTATGGAATTTTAATCTAGGTTACCATTTGAAAGTCAAGAGAAAGTACGTTTCACTGCAAAAAAAAAAAATGACGAAAATAATGGAAATGGACAATTTTAAAATTATTCTTTTATTGATGAAAAAAAATAAAATGTTTGAATAAAGGCAATGGTAAGATAATAGTACCCACAATAATTGTCAATTTATGATTATCTTACATGAAATCAAACGGCGCATGTTATAGGCAATTTTGATACATTCTTGAATAGGATGACAATTTAATGTATTATTTTATTACATTTTCGTTAAAAAATATAATAAAATAGTTTCGTTGATAAATAAATGTTTTATATAAAATATAATTATAATTTTTACAGACACAAACAATACTTTACTAGAATAAAATATTAACAATAAACCAACGCCTGTAGAAATAATATGTGAAAAAAAAGGCATACAAGAGTTTTCAATTTCACCGAAATTATCGCCATGAATGGACGAAGTCAAATAAAAATCATTGGTAAATAACTATTAAATGTATTAAATCGATACCGGTCTAAAATTTATTTTTGTTCAACAAATATTTAGTTTTTATTTATTTATTTTTCTTCATAAATTACCACTATAATCATAATCATAATCAATACGTTATTATTATTATTATAAATAAGATAATTGTTGATTCATAAGAACAATTTGGGGGCTAGAGACTCGCGCAAGGGAAAACGTACCTTTACTTAAACGTACCACAAAAAAAAAAAAACAAATTAAGCTTTTTCAAAAAAGTTGCTTAGATTTAATGAAAAACGATTCCGTTCGCAAACCTTAAGGTTTTAATACCGAAAAATCCTTGTTATGTAAAATTTAGCAACATCCTCGTCAATGTATTTATAATCCCTGTGATTATTTATACAGTATAAATTACACATAATTATAAAGTTAAATTGAATTATAATTATTGATAATGATAAATACATATTACTAAGAAATTATTTATGTAATGGCATTCTAAATATAAAAAAAATCTACTTCAAATGTTTGGTATTGTGTAGATGAGTGAATAAAAGAAACATTCTATTCTGGTTCAGATATTATTTCGGATTTTCCACGACTCGGAGCAACTGTCTGCATATTTTTTTTTTTAAATAATTGATCAAAATCTATTTAAACGGTTATATAAAATAATTGATTGTAATAAATTGAAATTTTTGCAATCAGTATGTTTAATTTAATAAATATTCCGTTCGCAAACCTTAAGGTTTTAATACCGAAAAATCATTTCTATTATATTTTTTATCAAATTTTTAAAAAAATATGAAGGATAACCAAAAAATAGAGCTCAACATACAATTTATGGAGTTATTAAAGATATTTTTAAAAGTCGTTCTCAGACTCTTTCGTCGGACCATCATAAACCAAACCCACATCATAACTTACTTACTGATCTTTCTCATTCATAAGA
>CABPRJ010001032.1:0-59912 GCA_902439185.1 Cinara cedri | reverse complement strand
CTCGAAGCTGTACGGGGCCGGGGCGTAAGTGGGCTCGGCGGCGTAGGCCTTGGGCGCCGGGTAAGCCGGGTACGCGGGTTCGTAGGCCGGGGCGGCGTATTGGGCGAGGGCGGCGGACACGCACGCGGCGAGAATGATCATCTGCGGAAAAACGTGGTTGGTATCATTGCCGTGTAATCGTTTTTGAAATCGTGTTCGCGTTTTCACGTTTTCACGGGAAACATAATGTTAAAATTGCGATTGTCTTACCTTAGCTGCCATTTCGGTATCTTTCGGACGGGTCGAGCGGATAATTTGGTGTACTGCCGAAACACGAAGTCGAACACTGGTGACGGTCCGGGCCATGGACACGGTATTTATAACGGACGACCTGTTCTTCGCGACCCGCCCAAAACGTGAGCGAGTATCGCGCGGACGTCCCTCCAAAATTAATATATTCCTAATACGATACGTCGAACCGGTTATAATACGATCGGCGTCCGTAGTTTAGAACATAAAGTCGAAAAATACGGCTCGCGTATCACAGAGCGTATCGTACCGTAATTACGTATTGTATGTTACAGTTTTACGTTCATAGCGTAATCACACACGAGTTACGACTTACAGTGGCGTATTTAGGATTTCGCCGAGAGCCGAGGAATAATGAATTTGAAAAAACGCCCCGTATTATATCACGCGTATTAATAAGGTTAAAAAAAAAATCAATTTTTAATAATTTATAGAACTTTTAAAGCAATTTAAAATTGATTCCGCTCTAAAATGATCGTTGAATTCAAATATTGACACGTATACCTAGATAGTTATTGACATTAATCAGTTCACTGTTCAACTACTAATCTAATCTCCTAATCAGGGCCACACCTTTGTGGGTGCGAGAGGTGACTACACACCGGGCGCTATAGTAACAGGTACGCCATTTTCAAAATTCTGTAATTCAATGTTTTTAAAATAAATGTACGGGCGAACGCGCACCGGACGGATTTAGCTTCTTTTTATTCCTCATCGATAATTTTTCTAGACACCGCTCCTTAATTCATAATATTATAAGTCGTTTGGTTATAAATTTCGTTTTAATTAAGAAAATGTCTGGTTAGGTTTTAGGTTTTTTTTTGATTTATTATATGAGTAATGGATACTCAAAAAAGGTCAAGACGGGAGGGAGAATATGCGTCTTTAATCTCTCCTATAAATACGCCACACAAACGTATGGCATACCAAATATGGAATTAATATGAGACAATAATGTGCTGTCGTTTTTAATTTAAGAGTGAATTGACTTATTATCAAACTTAAAGATTATATCCGTGCAACGTCGGCGATATTTAAATTTTTTAAAGAGACGCGAGTATGTGAAATTCCGAAAATTAATAACACTTGTCAGAACTCGCGGAAAAATTGAAATATCGAAAAAATATCGCCAACGTTGCTTATTAGATAGTGTTCTTGCCTTTGAGTTTGGTAATTCACTTAAAACCAACAGCACGAAATTGGTCCAGCTTCCAACTGTATTATAGTGCACTATAAATCTCTTTTTTCGATTTGAGAAAATATTTCGGTCAAAATCGTGTTTAAACGTCGAAAAAAAAAAATTGTCAAAGAAAATAAATTGAAGCCCGGTCATAATATGTAGTATAAAATATGCAATACGTTCTTCGGTCCGCGCGTAATCTCGAAGGTCAAGGTCGTTAAGTGGACATTGGCCATGAAATATGGTTTTGAAGTAAAAAAAAATACCGAACAATTTAGTGATAGGGAACGTTCTCAGATACGTGCCGAAGTAACAGAGGGGTTACGGTTAAAATCTGGGGGTCGGGGCTTGAGAACCCCCCCCCCTATTTGGGCCAATCAAAATTATAATTTTCTCCTGTATGTTCGTGTTCCGTAAATGTAAGTAGTAAGTGATATAATTATTGCTCTCTGCATACGTATTTACTTAATAATTTTGTGTTGCGTCTACAAAAGTAGGTATATTGAGGTGTGATTAAAAAGAAATATTTGGGGGGAGGGGAGAAAGATTACGTTTGTACTTTCTCATACTCTTATAACGAAGAAATTTCCATACTTTCAATTGTAGGATGTTTTAGTTTTCATTAAAAATATCAATGTTTTATAACATTCATTTTTAGCCTTTTATATTTTAAATTTATTCTTTTATGTTTCATAATTATTGTAACATCGCCGTATTAGTTATAATTTTCTAAAAGCAGGAAAATCTCAAAAAAAAAAAAAAATTATATAAATGACAATAATAACAATAAATAAAACTAAAATCTCATTCATCTTCCTCGTTGACAGAAACCACTTTTGAGGCTCTTTAAAAATCTACTTTCATCATAGTTTTCATGAAATTTCGGAGGGGGGGGGGAGAGAGGGTGAACTATACGCAACTTTCCGAGTTTAAATTAAAAGATATACAAACAAATCTTCGACGCGTCTCTGGGTGGAGATCGGTGAGGACTAGACTAGAGGGGTTTAGCTCGCTCCCAAAAACTCCATCCGACGCTTCACTAAAATGATTGGTGGGATTTATATTGCTTAATATAAGAATGAAGATCATCCTAACTGCTCCCCCGCCCACCGAAAAATGGTATCGAACTATCGTATTTTATGGCCTTGTAATTTCACATTTTTTTTCTCGGCACAGTCTAGGCTGTTGACATTTCTCTTTCCGACCGCGGCCTCGTTAGTTTAATAGAAATATGCGCGGATATCGTGTGACCACGCGTAGGTTCGGAAAAGTCGCTGTCACGGGTACCCGCGGCCGTACGTTTCCTTTGTCCCAACGACGCATTCCGACGTCGGATAACCGACACGCCGGTAAATATTATCACTATCAGTCCGTCGTCGGATGCATCGATCACGACAACAAACAGCGTATTTAATATTTTAAAACGATATCGAATCGTATAAAACACCTATACCTTATGTGTATAGTATAATGGAAATAAAACTCGAACCTATTTGCGGTACGGTGTTTTTTTTTTTTTTACCTTCTCGGCTTTCAACCGCCGCGTTCAAACAGAAATATTATTATTGGTATTATTGTAACGTCTACTACGTATTTTCTTTGGGACCGTCAATACAATCAGAACGCCAAAATACAATATATTCTCTATACCTACGCATTATTTCCGCTTTTCCAGACCGACGACTACGACAACGACGAGGATATTTGATTCGATCACAGATTATAATAACAATAATAATATAATAATGTTTGACTGACGATATATTGCGCGCTCTGTCGGACAGTATATACACCAAATATAGATGAACGTAATCAATTTTTGTTTTTACACCGGTGCCTAAAATAATATATCCGTTTGAAAGATACTATAATCAAAATCGAGACTACATGATAAAGAGTTTAACAATTAGGTGGATTTTAACTTTTACTTGGCTTTAAACATTTAACCTTTTGATTTTTTTTTTTTTACATTACTGATTAAATTTAAATTACATCAAGTTGATTGGGTACAGTTTAGAGTTGAAAAATAAATGGGCATGGGTAATTTGATATTTCCGGAATAATAATCCCCTCGTTGATTAATTACCCTAACTTTGAAAAAAACAAACGAAAAACTCCCGGTTTAATCGATTTCACTATGGAAATAATACGAATTTTACAAAAAAATTACAGTTTCAAATTAACTGTCAATCGATATGAATACACAGCGATTAACTATTTATTCGGTTCAACTCGTTGACTACATATCTTTCAAGCGAATCTAACTCAATGGAATTAATATTTTCGTCCATTCTGCAGCCTCGGTGAAAATATCTAATTTATTACGGAACTAATGTTTCACAAGTAACGAGGCCGCGATAAGGGACGAACGTATTGCTTCTGAAAACGAGACCCGGTACCTATATTACGCCGCGGCCCATTGCAGTGGCGTATTATTATTAGTATTCTCCGTATGAAATAGCCGTTGTAATTATCCAATATTCCCACCGGGATGTTACGTGATGTCTTTGTCACTGCGTACATTATTATATTGTTATCTCGTCGGGAAATCTACGACCGTGCCGTATTTTACTGCGCATGTTCGTTTTAGGCATAATTAATCGCAGGCAGCGCCGAAGCCGTGCTATAGACCTGCATGCGTTATTTTAATAATGAATAATAACGTGACCGAGTGTACACTCAGTGGCGCATAATTCGATTTTATAACGCGTTGCGGGTGCACGCCGCAGTGCCGAGAAATACTTCGACCAGTCCGAATCGATACTCGTGATCCGGATCGGAACTTTTCAATCCTGATTGAACGGACTGCCGCGTCTTTTTTCGTAAATCCGGATTTGGTGCTCGGAACTAGTTTGTTGTACAGATCGGCAATGCGAATGGTGCATTTGCACGACCGGAGAAGACTTTCCGAACGTAAACGCCGCACACGTCTTCGTAAACCTAATAGCTTTTATCGGCTACAAAATTAACGAACATGCGTAGGAGGAAGTTACACACTTCGAATATCACGTGCACGAGAAATATATTGTCCGAGCATTATAGGTCAAAAATATTATTCGTAATACGTTATCGACCGTTTTGCAAAAATAATATGATAAACGATATTATTTTCAGTCATCGCCAGACAACTTGGCACGGCTGTAGTGGCGACGTTGGCAGCATTTACCGTGTAGAAATATTGTTTCCCAAACTAGGTTCGAAATCGAATTGAATAAAATGCCATAATTATAATTCTTTTTCTTTTTCTTGGCGATATATCGTCGTACTTCCGTTAATAATTATCATATGTAAGGCACTTAATTTCTATTCAAATTTAATCAATAAAAGTATTGATTTTCGCAGGCATGTTGAAACAAAAAGCAATAAAAAAAAGGTCTCTTCGCGTTTTTTGATGAAAGCAAAATTTCTTGTAACTTCATAGAGCGTAAAAAATTAAAATTACGTTTTTCATCATATGATCACACTGACATAATATTATACTTATATGGGCTATGTTGAATTTGAACGTACGAAAATCGCACGACTGGTTACTTAACACATTTCTACCTAATGTGACAACACGACCTAGTAGGACTGCAGGACTTACCGATCCACTGTTTTCTCACTCAATTCATTAGATCGCATATTGAACTAAAAACGTTGCACAATACGTTTGCTACCCAAACCCAATCATTTTATTTCAAATGACTCCAACCGATACGATATCCGTTGTTAAATAAAATATACGACAAGTGTTAACGATAGGCGTATCGGCAGGACAACGTAAAACGTTCTCGAGCCACTGAGTCCGTGGCGATCGAAACGTGCCGAGTTATCTGGCGACGGCCGTATGCACGCGGATAATAATTATTCGAACACTATCGTATAACAATAATACAGGTATTGACAAAAACGATCGATATCTGAAATTATTGTTTTAATATTGCGTAATATCGCACGTTCCTGAGGGTGCAGTTACGTTTCAGTATAGCGTATAAATAATGCATAAACATTCAAAACAAGGGTGAATAAGAGCGTAACGACTAATAAACAAATTAATATTGATAATAGAATAACATGTATATTATTATTATGAACGTCAGCCACGTGGCCAGCAATTTATTTCGGAGGGTCCGGACATAAAACCTGACGAGAAAAAAAAATGTCCAAACGTAATGAATGTTTACGATAAAATGTGAAAGAGGCGATGATACGAGCCACCCCGGATCTTTATAATATTTTACACTCCGGTAAGATTCTACATGGAGCCACTCACGAATCTATGTATAGGATAATGAGATAGCCCCCCCCCCCCGAAACAATGGCTATATGGAGTCGGCAGATTTATTCTAAATATTTGGCATTTTAAAATCTATATAAAAAATACATACTTCGCACGATTAGTGGGCCATTGTTGTAGACGAAAATTTGAAAATATAGGATAGAGAAGAGAATTTTATCTGTATCTGAACACAACGATTAATCTATGCCGAGGAAAAACGATTCTGAGCAGATTAATACTGTTTCATTTTCTTCAATCTATATGGGCTATAATGATAAAATAATTACGTATGTATTATATATTTTCTTTAATATTATTCGTTTTATTATTGTCCCCGTTTTCCCGCTTTTACCACGTTTTTTCCCTGTTTTCTCATTGATTGTGGAAAACAAAAAAAAAAAAAAAAAATCAACTTTTTAAAGTACGACCCCGGGCAGATTTCCTCTCAGTAAAGATGCTACATTTAAAAATCCAAGCGAATCCATCGCTGGTAGAAAAAAAAACACAACCGCCCTCGTGATTTCGGCCGACGTTTCGTCCGTGCGCGGACGACGGACCGCCGACCGTGTATTTTTTTAAAAACGACCCGTGTGTTTTTACGGTCGTTTTTTAATCGCGTAACATCGTTTTGATTGTCGAGCCGCAATGCCCCGGGCTTAGAACGGAAAAAAAAAAAAAACCGAAACCACATTTAAAAACTCCACGCCGACCGTATACATATATGCACGTGCTCGACGGCGTACCGTTCGCCGCGTGCGTTATGATATTATTATTTGTATGTTTTCGTTTTTTATTGTTTTTTTTATACGCGAACGATTTACGCGTCGGCGCGTGCGAAACCCCGGGAGAAAGAAGACCGACAGGCACGATGCGAACGGTCTTGCACGCGATTCGCGCGCATTACGCACGACACGAATAACGACAGTAGTATCGGTCGTACGGTTCCGATTGATCGCGACGTCGGCGATTGACGACGGAAACGACGAAATCGCCGGCTACAGCGGCGGCGGCGGCGGTTCGCGGCCGACGCGAACGCTGCGCGCGCTCGACGCGACGGCGGACAATCGCGTTCGCAATGCGGTCACCGTTACGCGCGGCCGAAAATCAACCCGCGCGCCGTGGTTTCTCGGTTGTAACTGTTGCCGTTCCGATACCGCCCTACCGCTGTCGTTACGCGATACGGTCTGCAAAATTGGCTTTTGCCGCTACGGCGAAACGGCCGGAAACGGTGGAAGAACCGAGATTTTATCCGACGCGTGCGTAATCGCCGAAACCGCGGACGCCGTCGCGTACGGACGTAACCGCCGTAATTACGGCCCGTTGAAATATCTCTCTCTCTCTCAGAGACGATAAAGGCAATCGAATTCTGTGTTTGTTTGTGATTTTGTTTTCCTCTTCTAAACACTCCGCACCAACAACAAAAAGGTTAACAATGACATCGCCTTTCGATGCGGCGCGTTTGTCCGCCGCTCGCCCGGCGCCAAAGGCCTACGCCCTCGAAACCGCGTACGTCCCCGGCCCCGTACGGCTTCGAATGCGCCGTCAACGACCCGTGCCGCCTACGACGCGCACGGCCAGTGCGAATCCGGCGACGGTAACGGCCGCGTCGAGGGCACCCACGGCCCGGTCGAACCCGACGGTTCGGTACGCGGCGTCGTCGAGTACACCGCCGACGGCTACAACGGTTTCAACGCCGTCGTCAAGAAGTAAGGCGCACACGCCGCCCCGTCCAACAAGGCCCCCGCTTACACCGCGCCCGCCTACAAGGCCGCGCACCCCGAACCCCCGTACGCCGCCCCGGCGTACAAAGGCATACTAATGACGGCCGCCGCCCGACCCGCACCGCAGTGATTATTATTCGCTTGCCGTCGTCGAAAAGCCGAACACTACGTTACGGGAACGGGCTCGCGCCTTCTCCGTCACTTCACACACGTTTCCGCCTCTTCCACTCACTAATTTATATTCGACTGTTGAAATATATATTTAATTGTATTTTGAAAAACAATTTGAAATGTGTTGTTGTTTCCCTCGAAACCTCGGGACTTTACCCTTGTTGTCCTCGTTTTCTTGTTACTCACGCCGGAGTACATTGCCGGAGTCGTGTAAAATATTTGATTTCGGTAAAGAGGAGAATAAGAAAAAAAAAAAAAAAAAACGATTTTATAATTCGACTTCTGACACGTTACTGATTTCATGCGTGCAATACTGTCGGGGTTGTATGACCCGAGGCGCCTTCATTTGCTCTGTTGACTTTGTAAACATGTCAAGTGTTAATAATCAATGAGTAAATAGAGGCGCATTTAAATTTGTTAGAAACGTTATTAAATTATATTATTTGTATAAATTGTATGCAAAAAAAAAAAAAAAAAATATATGATTTTTATCGCGACGAGTGCCAGTGAAATTATAAATTATAAACAGCTACAATATCGTAGTTTCTAGGGATGTAGCTAGAAATATTTTTCTGTTTCGGCCAGATAAAATAACACAAATTGTTGAATAAGAAAGACTACTAATACAAATTTTAGATTTTAAAATTGTGTTAATTTTTGGAGAAAAGTGGGTAGGCCTGATAGGTTAATGTCTCGACGCCCGTTTCGTGTACGCGTTAATAACAATTCTTAATATTATTTTCGCAATATTTGTGATAAATTATCGAACTAATCCGCGGACTCAATGATTTAAATTTATTTGATACAATCTTCGGGGCATATAATAGATTCGATACTCTATAGAGCACAATCAAAATATGTGTTTTACAATCGAAATCAATTACAATGAATGTACACCAATAACGATGACTCGAGTGTGCGAATATTCAAATTTGTTTTTTTTGACGAGGTTTTAATGAGTGCCGTCGTTATTATTTCGCGAAAACATTATGCGAAATCGCTGTGCAAATTATTATTATTATTTTTTTTTTCTAAATAAACAACCATTTCCTTTCATTTAGTGAAGCATCACAGTACCTACTTCAAAACGATCAACGATATACATCAGAGAATTGATGCGATCATCTTCGTCAACGTGTGTATAGCCATACGAGTATATTGCTGAAAATATTGTCTGGAACGTACAATCGTTAATATGGGGTGTGCATACTTGTTGAACCACTGCGCGTATAGACATTTCGTTGTAAGCACTGAGCGAAAAAATAAAATTCATTGTATCGTGACAACGTCAAGAAGTCATTTGTACAAGTAACGTGACGCGTAATTTTTTTTTTTTTTTTTAATAAATAACCAGTGGAAATCGATAAATTTATTTGGTAAGAGCCCTCGAAAGACCGCAATGAAAAATTATTTTGAATCCACTAATCACTACCATAGTTAAGTACATGACTCATACAAAACAAACAGGTACAAAATATACCTAATCTATATCATATGTAGATTATTATACAAAAATAAGTATACCGTCTGTGATCGAGACTTTGCGATTCTGGGCGATTTAATGGTTTTAGAGAGTACTTTTTTTGAAAACTGTTCGTGTCCGGAAACCACTCTTATGCCAGAAATTCGATCATTAACATTTCAAGTGCTTTCGTTTCCAATAAAACGGTGTCTATTCGGTCAGCCGAGGAGATCATTTATTTTTATATTTTTCTCGTAGTTTTTTTTTTTAATAAAGAAATAAACCGGCAACGTTTACGTAATAACGGTTATTGTCTAATTGAAACGTTTTTCGTTTTGGTTTATTTTATACGGATACAAACTCTGTAATTAATTTTCGGCAACTATTTAAGTTTATATTCACGTTAAAATTCGTTAAAAATACGGACAGTCTGTTTTGTAGTTACCAATTAACTACAATTTCTTATAATATATCAAGCCGAACTTTGTTTAGAATCGTTTTTCGTGTACACGGTTATTAAATTGTAAACTTATACGTATCCTACATTCCCGACCCTACAACAAAACTCCTAAAAAACATGACTTATTTTAGTTGTTTTTTTTTTTTGCTTTAAATTTAATTCAAATTTAAATCTAGAAATCTGATATTTTTTATTTCAATTTAATACACAAATAGACTTGGAATTTTTTTTTTTTAAAAAAAAAAACGTTAAATTTCCCTTCTAGTTCTTTTGTTCCTACGAATTCCACAATCGACAGTTTGAAAACCTAAATCAACTAATGATATTATAAAAACACACAAAATACCTAATATTAAATACGAAAAAAAAAAATATCAAACAAATTACAATACGATTTTTGACGAAGGCATAACTTCGAGCTTTCTCCCGAGCCATCAAATGTTCGATTTTCTTTCGCTTTATTGAAATCTACTTACATCGAATTTGTCATTTTCAGTGAACTCTTTCTGAATTCATTACCCGAATAGGTTAGGTTGATTCCCGGTTAACCTATGCTTTATAAGCAAATGTATAAAAAATGTATTAGGTATAATGTCTGTGTAATCCATAAATAATAATAAAAATAATAACTATAATTTTGTATATTAAATGCTTAAAATTATGTAGATTTAATAACAAAAAGTTCCATACATGTAAAATAACATACACAATTTTTTTTTTTTTTTTTTTTGATAAGTAAAAAAAAAAAAAGGCCTAATAACCGTAGTGCTTAAGACGTGGAAAACTTCAAAATGTGTAAATGATNTTTTTTTTTTTGATAAGTAAAAAAAAAAAAGGCCTAATAATCGTTGTGCTTAAGACGTGGAAAACTTCAAAATGTGTAAATGATACGTTGATATGAAAAGGTTTAGATCGCTGACGTAGTTAAAAATTAACGAGAAGAGGGACAAGATAGGCGCAACTAGACTACTAACTTTGGAAATGCTATAATTATGGGCACATCAAAAATCTATGGGGGTTATGCTCCCACAAACTCCTTTACAAGATTCTTAAAATAAGAAATTACACATTTCATTTACGATTTTGTTTATAGCAATCAATCATAACTATTTTAACATTATTTTTCATATTGTACACATGGATTGTCTGTAGGAAATCTGTATTTTGTTCTACTCATGAAGGTACATCGATAAAATATCAAGTCATCACGGTGAACAAATTTATTTGACGTTTTTTTTTTTGGGTTGGGGGAGAGGTGCTAATTTTAAACTTGTAGGTGCTAAAGACCTCCAAGCATCCCCTTATAGTTCCGTTCAGAGGGGCAAACTTTCATTTTGGATCACTCGTGTACGCGGTCGGGTTTTTTTTTTTTTTATAATTATTCTTGTCACAAACGAATGATTAATCATACTCTATTAAGCAGTACATTGATATAACGAGGCATTTATTTAATAAAACCAATTAAATACCAGTTCGGTACAACCATTGTATTATATTATTCCGTGCCGAGACGCGCGAGTTAAAATAATACAAACAGTATTCAACAAATAGCCGAAACGGTAGCCGGGATACACTTGTCAGGGTTATTTAGTTACGTACCCGGGCACTGTACGCGACGATAAATCATCGTCAAGGTAACCCAGAAATCTACAAAACCCTAAAACGAAAAAATATCTACGCGGGCGAACCGTTGAAATATTAGAATAAATGTTTCGAAAAACGTAACCCGGGACGGAAATGTCGCGTCTTTTATCGGATACCGCGCGAAAAAATCGAGACATTTTCATTAATCCAACGAGCGTTTAAGAGGAAAACACGTGCGCGCGCTCGCGTTTTAGTAAACCCGTTCGGAATCCGTAAATGTAACTGTGTGCGCGACCCGACGTGGTCGAAAATAATTATAATTAAACGAAAAATCCTTCGGTTTTAAATTAATATTAGTGTATATATATTTTTTTTTTTTTTTTTTAAAGCGCGAAAGACAACCTTCACCGCAAACTAGGTTGAAACCGAACTGCATTGTAAAATAATAATAATATATTGTTTCGGCATTTCGCTACAGCGCGACGCGTGGCCGCGTTTTTTTTTTATGCAATTTAATTTACGTATAACGCACAGAAATTAATAATATAATCGTAATATACGATTTATCGATTTTAACCGCCCATCTAATTTTTTAGTCGCCTACAACGTTCGCGTGTTTTCAATATTATTCGTCACGACAAGTGCGCTTATTATATAACAGCCGACGACCTACAATAATATCATGTATAATAACATACGCATACAGGGCGTTTAATTCGACTCGCCGACAAGCGAACCATAGTTATTGTCCCGGACGATAAACACTTATTTTCAGATTCCGCGCATACAGCCGGCGTCATAGGATTTCAATCCCGTGTATAATAATAAGTGAACGTCCATGAATGCAATCAACTATGGGTAAGAATCTCCTATGTCATTCTCATAAGAACACGTCGTCGGTAAAAATGCACACAGGAGGTAAGTATTTCCTGTGGTATTTTTACTCGATAAAATGCATATCAAAGAGGGTAAATGTGTACCATCTTCAATAATTATGTCTACGATTGGGATACACTGATGAATAGCCTGTTACACTGCGAACGTATTTCGGTCTCACCGTGACGTGTGCTTTTATTTTCTGTCTGTTTGCGACTTTTCCGTAGCGAATTTCGTTTGGTCGGTGGGTTGAAGGCCTTTGTCTCGTAATTTTCTTAATTTAATCTGGAATAAAACGTGATATTTTCGCAGAAGTCTACGTCGTTTTTCAGTCAAAAATGGCCTAAAAACTTGAAATACTAAATACTTATATCAGCACTATCTATAGAGTTAACCCAATTTTCAGTGTATTCTGGATTATTTTTGTATAGCTATTCGTAGTCGTTAGCAATTTTCTAGTTTTTTATTCCGATTTGTGTGCTGGTAAAATTGTAATTTGTTTTATATTTTCAGATTTATCAACTTCACCAAAACACGTCTAACCGAAGTTTGCTCAGAATCGGTTTTCGTTAGCAAATGATTTATCGTTGCGTACGGACTTAAACTAAATTACTTTATATATTTACCCGACTTTCTTTTCTAGTTTTTATTTTATTTTATTTTTTTAATACAGTTTCGATGTAATATTATTATGGCAATCCCGACTGAAAACGACTTTTTTGCGATTTCTTACAATTGCGCACAATATTAATCCACAATAATTTATGGCCATTTTACGCTAACATTATGCCAGTTGCCAATCAGAGTACACTGTTGGGCGTTTACGTTAATATAGTATAATCATATATAATACCGTTATCGTGTCGCAAGTGAAATATCTTACAGCGGCTACTGGTTTTTAAAAAATAATAATAATAATGAAATAAAAATGCCTTCGAGGAGTACACGTGAACACGCACACAGATTTCGACATAAAATTCATAAAAGTAAGCCGTTATTTTCTCCCACGCAAGAAAATAATATGTAAAGGTACTTTAACTCGTGCATTCAAAGAGAATTACATATAATAATAATAATAATAGTATACGAGTGTTTACAATTAATACTTAACGAAAAACAAAAAAATACCCGGTTATAAAAAAAAAAAATGTATACCTTCACTTATTTTGGGCCATTAAAAACGGAGATATTAATTAAATATTAGTTATGTAGTTATTTCTTAATCAATTTGTTAAAAATTTAAGTAAAAAAAAAATCATAAAATACAATATCGTTAACTGGTGATGTCAGACTAACATGTTTTAAATTACTGACACACTGACCGAAATACAATCCGAAACGGAAATTAAAGCTCGTAGTCATGAAAGTACTTCAACATGAAAAAAAAAAAAAAAAAAAAAACGAGTTCTTTGTAACTTTCATTGATAAATTTGTATCTAATGAAATAACACAACTGAAATATATTTAAAAAAAAAGTTTATCTTAATGACTAATTTTTAGCTTGAACTTCAACAACGAAATGTTTAAACGATAACATGCATTTAAGATGCATGATATATTTTTTTTTTTAATTATTATTATTATTGAACTGTTAATTATCGATACATTTAAGTTGGGTCTACTAAAACTCCAACATTTTTAAACCGTGCGTCTTTTGAGATAGTTCTAAGTCTGTATGTAACAGAAATGAATTTGCGATATATAAGAGCCGTTTCAGAAAAAAACAAGTGTCAAATGGGCTATAGCCATATTGTTGACTCGGACTTTTATGCAGATTAAAAATCCGAAATTGGACCGTGAACACTGAACCGGAGCCCCGTATATGGAAATAGAACCCGATATATATAAGCTGTCCGCCCGTAGTCAGAATTTCTGATTTCTACGTGCATAATTTTTTATTACAATATTATCCTTGTTTAATAATAATAATAATAAAAAACCTAACTAGGAGTTTCAAAAGAATACACACCTAAACGGACCAAACTGATCAAAAACTCAATAACTGCGTTTTTTTCATTTATTTCCCGAGTAAACCTTACATATAATTATGTATAATTAAACTTGTGTCGACAGATCGAAAGAGAAGGACACACGCGTCATTTTATCGTAATAAGTAAAATCAATACTTATTGCTCGATCTATTTAGAATTTGAAACAGTTAAACTAAACGGATTAATATTGCACGTGTATTGAATAAATTCTTGTGTACATATTTGTTTTTTTTTTTTTTTTTAGTCAAATATCGATCACTGGTGATTTCTCATTCGTTTGTTTCGTCATACTCGTGAGATGTATCCCCGTATATTACACCTCGCGTAAAATCAACAATGTGTTAATTCAAAACCAGCTAGTCATTAGCATAGTATTAATTATGTATTCGAAATATTGTATAATTTACCAGCTACGGCGATACTAACTGCATCACATAATAATAATAATAATAATAATAATGTGATCTACTTATGATATACAGGGTGATCCAATAGTCACGAACCGGTGATTTTCTCGGAGAATTTTTAATGAATTCGATTTCTGTTCCGTTTTTTTTATTTTTTTTTCAATCATTATGAAAACGTTTAAACCTTATTTTTAACGCCGTTTTAGAATTGTTTACCCGTACGACTTTTCCACCCTAAACGAGTAAACACTTTCGACTTTCATAAAAAATCCCCACACTTTTTAATTCCCCTATTGGTTATCAATTTATCGTGTAAAAATGGTCATTTGTATCAATTATGTTTCCTTACTCCTTTTGTCTAAATTCTAAACCGTTATGACCCGAACACGATAAATCCGATATTGTATTGTTTTACGCAGGTATCGAAATGTATTGACAGGATATATTCTCTACTCGAATACGTGTTTACCGGTGGAAGGGAGAGTATTTAAAAATAAAAAAAATGTATACCAATATAAAGTATCTGTAGAAACAAATGCGAAATATCACCCTGTACAAATATATGTATATACACTCGTCAATACATATTATTATACTAACGAAATGAACGATTCGGT
This sequence comes from Cinara cedri, assembly GCA_902439185.1. Lineage (NCBI taxonomy): Eukaryota > Metazoa > Arthropoda > Insecta > Hemiptera > Aphididae > Cinara > Cinara cedri. The sequence continues at coordinate 44,894 of CABPRJ010001032.1, read as the reverse complement.
AGCCACGCCGGTCGCGGTAACGGAGATTTTATAGTGAATACATTTTTTTTTCTTTTATATAACCGGTTATCATAATAACGGATACGATAAGACACACAACAAATATTACGCGCATAACGAATAATTGATATCGGATTATAATAACAGTATATTAGATCAATTGGAAGGGACGAAATCTCAATGGTCGCGTATAAATACGAACGGTAGCCGGTGAACAGACACCAATTCGCCGACGACATCACCGCGAGTACCACTCAGCATCAAAGTTGAAGAGGAAAAAAAAAATACCCAAAACAAACAAATAAAATGGCCGTCAAAGTAAGTGACTACGTCGAATTTTTTACGCGGCAATCAAAAAAAAAAAAAAAAATATCTATTTGTCAAAAACGATAATGTCGATTCTGAATTTCCTGAGCTTCCTCCGGCCGGGCCCGTTCTTCTGTACGGAGCCCCCGACCTGTTCGGTCGGCTGCGCCTAGCCACAAGACTCACGGCCCGCCTCTCGCCTTCGTCATTCCTGGCCTTCCGCGGCCGAGGACCCTAACCTAACTGTACGGTAGACCATCCCAAACAGTTCCTCGGGATTCTTTTTTCGGCACCTCACGACACCTCCGTCGGTCTTTCTGCCGGCCGTTCACTGATCCGGATTTTTTTTTTTTTTTTCATTACAGATGATCGTTTTCGCCGCCGTGTGCGTGGCCGCCGCCCTGGGACAATACGCCGCCCCGTCTTACTCCGCGCCGAAAGCCTACGCCCCCGAGCCCGCGTACGCCCCGATCCCGTACAAATTCGAGTACGCCGTCAACGACCCGCACACCTACGACGTGCACAGCCAATCCGAGTCCGGCGACGGTAACGGTTACGTCAAGGGCACCTACAGCCTGGTCGAACCCGACGGTTCCGTACGCGTCGTCGAGTACACCGCCGACGACCACAGCGGTTTCAACGCCGAAGTCAAGAAGATCGAAGGAGGTTACAAGGCCCCGTACAGCGCGCCCGCCTACAAGCCCGCGTACTGATCGTCCCCCTCGTGTCCGCAACTGTTCCGCGTCATCTCCAGCACACCATACACTCATCGCTTGTCAATATTCACCGAGCTCTCGATACGACAGCGTTTCGTTTAAGAAACGATACTGCCGTGGCTCACTTCCCATCCCTGTTCACCGCGTTATCCACGCACGATATTTTGTCGTATAATTTGTTAGAAAAATAATATATCGTTGAATAAATAATTCATTATTTAAACCGTATATATAATACCGAGTGTTTTCATTATTTACGTTGCCTTCTATCTGAAGCGGAAAAAAATTAACATTCGCTCTCGTCCGAACGTCGACCCGGACCGACTAAGTAACGATTTCGACGCTGTTGTACACTTCGCTTTCAAGTGCGACTTTGCGCATCGTCCAGTGGAATTCGGGACATTTGCGTCCGATTTTCGACGGCTTGGAATATTACCACAATTCAAATTGCCAGCGTTATACTCGGATAGCGAATTGTGTTGTTATAAATTGTTTTTGTCGGTTTCCCCCCTCCCCCTCGAAAATGGAGACTAGTGCACTTGTGCATTGAACACTGCATTATATGTTGTGCATATATATTTTTCCGATACGTCTGTTTAGGAGCGTATTTTTTTAGCTTTGTACATCCCTCAAGTGAAGCCTGCAATTTTTTATGTGCGTGATGTAAGTATCAAGTATGTGCCTTTCATTGGCGCACATTCAGTCTAAAACTTAGTAATGCTAAATATATTCACGATGGGATATCACGGAAGGAGAGGTTCCCTCACAGCCTCCCAACCAATTTGACATTTCAAACTAAAATTATATATTGTACTTGCTCATTAAATAAAAAGAAGTGAAACAATGAGATCTGATTTTCAATAATGGATCTTTCATTGCCTAATAAATAACCGACAAGGGATAAGGTAAACATATGAAAACAATTAACATAAATTTACTTAATAATATGATATAAATACTATCTAATATTAATTATTGATATAAATATAATATAAATTAACACACAAAAGTAAAACTGTTATATTGTTTATGTCATATCTGAAAACTATTTGAGTATTATATTTAGCTCAAAATCTAAGAGTGCCAAGCACCTCCTGGCACCGCCGTATGTGCGTCAATGGCACAAATCGTAAAATGTATGAAGGTGTACCATACAGAGTATCTATTACAATACTCTGTGGTACGTCATTTGTCGAGCGCGTTATTATGCTGATTGATAACAATTTGTAAACAATATTTTGGCCGCTGGTGTTATTATATAAAAAAAAAATATTAAACATTTTTAGGATTTTGTTTTAAAGTTTAAAGGGTTTAGAAAAAAAAATAGGAACTTCTAAAAAAAAATGTTCGAGCATTGTTTATTTTACTTAATTACATAGCTTACTAAGGGAAAAAAAATGTTAAACTTGCCTATTGTATTGCTTTGTCTTAAGAACTATAATGTAAACAACAATTTTATTTTCCCGTTCTAGATACTTTCGAATATCTACTTAAAACCCGTATTAATGCAAATGCTCGATGAAAACAAAATTACTCGAGATAATTATTTGAATTACCCGATTTGACAATAAACATTCCTATAACATTCAGGTATGAAAAAATAAAGAAAAAATAGAAAAAATTGCAAAAAAAAAAAAAAAGCTTAGGTTTTATAAATATCTACTATACGAATACTTGCCTACAATCTACCTATATAAATTTCAGTTTTATACAACGAGCGGTAGGTATATAAAATATAGCGTATACTTAATTACAGCAGCCGATGCTGTTAACACTCGAGTGCATAATTATTTTTTCCATATATCAGCGTTCATAAAAATACCCAACGGACCGTGTTCAAAAACTTTACACTCCGTACAGGTAATAAAAAGTTGAAACACTGCACGCATTCAATACGTACGCATAGAAATGAGGAACTAATTATTACATTCAGGACGATAGCAATTAAAAAGATTACTACATATCTATGTAGATCTTCTGTTTCATTTTTTTAATAAATTGTACACTGTGTACGAGGAGATTGATCGTTTTGTACCGCGTAGAAATTATTATCTTAAAAAAATAATAATTTAAATTAACCCGAGCCTATGTGGTACAGAATAATAATTATATTTTCATAAATTAGCGATTATCTCGAGTAAATTTGATTATTTATTATGTATCCGAGATTTTACAATTAGATTATTCCGGATACCATAATCAATACTTGATTTTCAAACTGCAACACGTATTTTTACACAAAGATTCGAAAAAAAAAAAATAATATTGATTTTATAACTTATAAACGGTATTTATCCGACATTAGTGATGTGCGTACGTAAAATAACTTTTAGAAAAACAATTTCTTTGCCGAACGAGAGTTTAAATTTTGTGGTTTGCCGTTTTAAAATCGAAATTAAACACATGTTAACAATGGTACCGTACGAAATATGGGTAGATCGTCAAAAATATCCTAAGTAGTAAGATCACTTAAACAAAAAATAATATAAAAATCAATAAAGAACATTTGAGATGCATGCGAAAGATCAAATGACAACAAGCCAATAAACAGAGAAAAACCGATAGACACTATAAAAACGAGAAAACGTCTACGGTTAGGCAGTATACTCTCGGATATAATAGCGTTCTATACAGCTGATTATCTTGAAGCTACCTCCTTGAAATATCCAAACGAAAACGACAAATTGATGTCGGAAAATACTATCGGAGGAGAGTGGTAGAGAGACAATGTACCAGTCGGAAGATCTACACACTAGAAATGGCCGCAGAAATAAAACCGAAATGAAAACTCACTCGGCACATGCTTCGTATAAATAATTGCCGGTTATTATACACCCTGTATGCTGTACAATTAACGGGCAGAACAGTTCACTACTTTTTAAATACCTGCACCGTGAACTCGCGTGGAAACCGACGGGCAATGTGTAATTTACTGCTTTCGTAAACACACATCGTACATAACAATGCAAATTTTACATTATACCAATCTAGGTAGGTACGTACGTACCATTACAATATATTATTATGTTATTCGGATAGATGCGACGTATATAATTATAAAAAAAAAAAAAAAAAAATCCCGGGAATATTATTAGTATATTTTAGAATCGCTTTCAACCGGACGATCCTACGTTATAAACCTCTGGCACGTAGGTATATCGGCGTCTTCAAATAGTAATAATAACGATAATTGCCTAGCCGTCTTTGTTATTGTATAATAATACGGACGAGGTACGCACATAGATTATAATATTGAATCGAGTGTTTATCCGAGTGCACCAAACCGAATTAACATAATAATATTATTAGATGTTCGTATATTATTTATGCATATATACGTGCATTTTAATAGGCGGGTTACCTCCTAATAAAATAACCGTACGGTTACCCCACGCGCATACGCATAATATCATAGTGGACGAAGGTTATTAATAGATAATGCGTTTCTAAGAGAACGCGTGCCGTTCTAATTATAATTAATTTAAAGACGAAAATCACTCCTTGTCATACAAATTATGTGAATGTAACACCGTTGCGGGCTACTATAAATATGCACAGACTCCCCCGATCGTAATGACTACGGATTTGTAATTGAACGTTCATCATAATGCCTAATAATGCGTGCCGGCCTATTTCAATTCGCTCTGACGTTGTGTTATTATAGCGCGTACCTACTTGGTCGTGTTTAAATAAATATTTGTATTGATATTTGAACGTGGCGAAAGGTCTGTCACGGACGTTTTACTAGGATGTATTTCTGTCCCTCGAAAGTTACTCATTTTGCAAGTAAAATATGTCCAATTCGACACGCGGATAAGTAATCCGAACGAACGAAGTATTCTGCATGCTGTATTCAGAGTACTTTTCAAGTGTTACGAATATTTTAGAAATGCTTTTTTTTTCGGAAATATTCGATACTCACTGTATTCTGAATAGTTTTAAACAGTTATTCATATCGGTTATAATTATATTAATTTCTAGGTTATCAGCTATCTTAGACTATAGCCTAGTGACGCTATGTCATATTTTACTCAACAGTTTATCGTTTTCAGACCGTAGCGATAAGCGTGATTATATTGATAACATCAACAAATCAACTGATCAGTGAAATCAAACGACAGAAAATATAATTTCAGCCCTGCTGTGGACATTTTCCGATAAGGCATAGTTACTAAATATTAACAACATAAAAACGGCCAATCAGAATACGTTAAAAGGCACACCACGTCGCTAGGATACTGCTTTATACCGTTTACCGAGCTTTGCTGTGATTCGATTTTTGAATGCATTGATTTCAAATATTGCTTTCATATATAAACTAAATCATTAAAGAGTATGTCCGGCTTATATTATTTCCTACTTACATCAGTATATTATTTAAACGGTATTAAATTTTTAATATTATTATCTATTTAGTATCATTATTCAGTAGTCCTTATTGTTTTTGTGTTCAATATGAATAACGAATGGTCATTTTTATTTTCCCGAAAATGGTACGTACAGGAAATATTACAACTATGGTTACCACGCTTTGTTTATAATGATTGGCATATTTTGAACGTATAGTGATTCACTGTTAAAATGAAAAATTACCGTAGTGTAAGTAATACGTATTTATGTTCTAATTTTAGATCAATTGTCATTATTGCATTAAAAAATAAACACTATTTTTTGAGACTATTGTTCAACTGAATTTATTAAAAATAAAAAAAAACCAACTAAGTTAAGCATAATTGGTTTATAGTTTACGTATAAAAAACATTTAAAAAAAATTCGCGAAGAGTATGAAAATTAAATGAGTACCAGCCTACTTACTTGCAATACATTAAATTTGCCTACACTTATGAGCACTTTTGGTTACTTTCCGAAATACGTATTGTTGAAAATATACACATATTTTTTAATAACTAGTTATGTAATCTTCATTTCTGGGCGCAATAGGGTGAAATAGATGAGAGTTAACGCAAATAAATCCGATCGGAGAAGTCAATAATAATTTACGAAACGGCAAGATTAATGCAACAGTGCAGATTATAACGAGACTACATGAATTTCTCAACGTCCACACAGCGGTTTTTGTTTTTGAGTTGATAATAATTTGTACGGTACAATGTAAGTGATAATGAGTTTCGTAAAACTTCTTGCAAAACAACTGGGTATGCAATGTGTATAGATAATAATCAGTGTCGTAGCCAAAAAAAAATTTCGGGGAGACGTTTTCAACCACGCATAAAATATGAAAATCGAGTTTCCAATATGACAATGGTTGAAAAATATTATCCTTTTTACATTCTGATCAGAGTAAGGAATGTATTGGTTTTACAATGATGTTTATTCTTTTTTAAGTGAACACTTTTTCATCAGAAAGCTTACTCCAATTATCAATTACAGCACCTTTTCTAAGAGGAAATGTTGTTCTCTGGGTGGTACTTTAGAGAGGTTATTTTTTGAAATTTTCATTAATATTCGTGATAATTAGGAAAACCTGGTTCTTTTGGTTGAAAAAGATTGTAAGATTAAAAATAAGATTGGCTACCGTTTTTATTAATTTTTTTGTTATTGAGTTTTTATTATTTTAAACCATTTAAATGATCATTGCTGTCATGAAAACGCACATTATTGTAATCATTTTACCATAATATAATCATATATTGTTGAAAACGTAACACTAATATCAACTGAACTCCGTTCAAAATTGTTTTTACGTTACCAACGGTTTATCATTGCTTACAGATATACATCAAATTCCATTCTATATCTTACCTTCCCAACTTCTCACCTATAACAGTGGTTGCACCCATGTGCGGAGAATGTCCGTCTTGTCTTTTTTTTTTCTATATAGCAATGATTTCCACTCAGACGAATAAATCCAATAAATAAAACCATTATGCACTCTTTAACTGCTCTTATTGTCGAAATGTCGACGATAATTTCGTGCTATTAATGCTTACAGTATACCTTCGCTACGCAACTGATAATAATGATTTCGAGATGAATTCCGCAAACAGACAGCCGTCAATACTGAATTAGCGCAAACGCAAGGTAGGTATAGTACTTCTGGTATTATCGTTATTCAAATTGGTATTTTGTTTACATGCGAAAGCAGTACAATGTGTATATATTTACAATAATGACGCGATTCGGTTCGATGAACGATGAATAATTCACACGGATTGATCATTTTTGTACAGAAGGGAGGGGCATTTTCTGCGTGTCGAAAAATCTGGTTATCAGTACGGTTTGTACGGAGCTGGTTTGTAGGCCGGTTTGTATTCCGGGGCTGCGTAAGAAGCCGGCGTGCCTTCCTTCTTGACTTCGGCGTTGAATCCGTTGTAGTCGTCGGCGGTGTACTCGACGATCCTCTTGGTGCCGTCGGCCTCGACCAGGCTGTAGGTTCCCTTGACGTAACCGTTGCCGTCGCTGTATTCCGACTGGCTCTTGATGTCGTGGGTGGACGGGTCGTTTACGCTGTACTCGAAGCTATACGTGGCCGGTGCGTAAGCGGGCTCCGGGGCGTAGGCTTTGGGTGCCGGATAAGCGGATTTGTATTGGGCCAGGGCAGCGGACACGCAAACGGCCACGACGGCGACGACGATTAACTAAAAAACGACAATAACTTAGCCTCCATAACCGCTAACCGTGATAATTATAATAGTAATATAATCAATAATAGACGAAAACGTATGAGCCTCGAAAAACGTTTCGATAATGCGTAGTCGACTCGAGGGTAACGCAGTGGCGATTGAAACGCGTTCGTTAATGACCGTCGTCGAAAATTGTATTGATATCGTCGAATCAGTACGGCCCCTCATCGCAATGTTAGTGGGACGGTTCGGACTATAAATAGATAAAAAAATTTTATTCCGTTTACCTTGGCGGCCATTTTGAGTCTGAGTCTTCGGTCACTGCAACAGGTTCTTACTGTGAAAACGTGAAAACCGATACTGGTGAATTGTTCAAACGACGTCAGTGTATTTATATCGAAAGTCGTAATCGTCGAGGTATCCCTTCCAAATGTGCCTATCGGTTTTTTTATCTTTATCGACGAACCGGCTGTACATTGTAGTTCAACAGTTGTGTACTTATGGACATGTTAAAAGTACACGATTTCCATTTTTGTAAAATTTAGACAGCTTTAAATGAAATATTACATTTAAAAAATTATTGTTAATACGACCGTATCTGTTTACGGGTTTCTCCGGTATATTGGGATTGAATTTTATTTACTAACGACAACAAAAAAAAAAAAAAAGAGGCGATACTGGGAACGGGAGCAGCTACTGGTGTAGAAGTTAGAAAGTTAGATGGGAAGGTAAGGTACATTTAAGCAACGATTGCTTGACGATAGGCTATTCGAGCGCAGTTTGGTAATACATAATTTGAAGTGCCATAGTTTTTTTTGTGATTTTCGTTTAAATTTGATTTCAAAACGCTTATTAAAAAAAAAAAGTTGTCTGATGATTTTGGAAATTTTACGTCTACGTTAGTCCAATATAAGTATTACCAAGTTTTAAATCTCTATGTGTATTTATAAACGAATTACAGTAAAAAAATTACTAAAAATTAAAATCCCTTAAAAGATCAAAAGTGGCTCAAAAGTTTTAGTAATGATACTGTAAAAAATTAAATCAAAAAAGCAACAAAAAAGGTATTTTATTATTTTTCGATTAAATCATTTTTTTCTGGTAGAAAACGTCGTCGGTATTTTTATAAAATAATGAAATCGTGATATTGTACGTTTTTCTACTTTTTCCTATTTAAGTGCTTTTATTTAAACAAATGGCTTCGAAAATCAACAAAACGACCTTTTAAAGTACAATTAAGAAAACTTGAGCTTTCAGAAAATTTGCTACACGTAAAATCGGAGCAAGTTTACCAGGAAAAAACGTGTCTATAGTCTAGAAGAAAAAAGAAAAAAAAAACTAAATAAACAACATTGTAAAACTAATAGTTCCCTCGCTACGCTCGGAATCTAAAAGCAAGTAAATAACTAAAATACTCGGGGTAAAGTTTCCGGAAAATTATCATATTAACGACGTCCAGTTGAAAATCAGTTCAATTCAAATACAAACGAAACTTTTTTTTTAATGGGAACAATACTGCGGTAACTAAATACCATTGAAATTCGTACTAATTGTTTAAATGATTTTTCAAAGTAAAGTTCAATCCGATTAAATACTGTGTATTTTTATTTTGTATTCAATAAAATGTCAGGACAATTAAAGTACGAGCACAATAATTTCAATATGCCGTAGTTCATTAATGTATCGATTATTTGGTACTTTTTCAAACGTTTTTTTAGCTACGTATATTATTTGTATGACTAAAAAAAACGTATTCAATTTAGCGTACCCAATTATGATTACGGGAAAAGTCTACGACACGGGTATACAAAAGCTGGACCCTCGACTACGCATATCCATTGAACTTGAAAGCGATTATGTTGAAAAATAGTTAAGACATAATACCCTTTAAGTTTCGTTATAGTATAAGCACTTTTTATTTATATATATATATGTAACCTTACTTTTTTGGTGACCCTTCTTATTATTAGCGAAAACGTATACACCGAAGTACTTATTGTCTGTCATTTAAGGTTTTTAAATATTTTTTCTTAATTTTAGAGAAGCATATATTGTATATCGTACATAACAAGGATATCCGACGACTTATCGTCTATTATTTGACTTTATTTGACTTTCTATTATTCGCTTCATCGCATCAGTCGAGTAATCTACCGAGAAACTTTTCTTTATTACTACCGGTGTGTATCTATAATTTTGTTTAATTATTCGCATAAAGTTTATATTTAATTAAGAAAAAGTTCATAACAAAGGAAATTAATGCATGAAATATGTTTTTTTTTTGTTCGAGAACTATACCTTTAAATTAAATAAATTATTCGCTACGCTAATTATTAAACTCGTTCTAAGGGTTCTATTGCCTTATTGTTTGTTTTATACCAGTTATTAACTGTCGATCGATAATAATATACAAATATCCAACACAGTATTTAGTACCTGAAAATTTCGGAAGTCAATATAATTATAAATATCACGAGTATCAGTAATACATTAAAAGTGATAATTTTCAATAATTATTCAAAACTAGTTCACTATACACCGTGCAAATTGTTGGGTAGGTATAATCTGATAAGTAAATTCGGCACATGGCACCACTATGTTCCGAAAATTCGGAAAAAAAAGTTAGCATACAAATGGCCAGAATATTTCGAAAACTACACAACGTGTAGGTAGTGATAACATATAAGTATTCTGTAAAAATGTCAAGTCTCTACGATTATTTTTAACCGAATTACAACAAAATAATGAAACCACCGTAGTTTTTGTAAATTATCCCGTTTTTCCCAGTTTTTGAGACGACTACAATGCAAATCAAAAACAAATCTACAAATGTACCAACAACAAGACGAAACCAGAAAAGATGATACTATTCAATTTCGGACGAAATTTCAGAATATATAGAAAAACAGCGTGAAATTATCTGAAATAATGAAAATTTACCACCGTAAATAGTTCGTTTTTACTAAACACGATTTCCCAATTATTAAGAAAACTGCGAAGCAAATAAAAATGGCACTAAAACACATGTCACAGTAATAAAACCATTCGATAGACTTTGCTCCGATTCATAGCACATTATTATCGGAGTTTGTTTGAACATCTTTAGTAAGTTATTAAATGTACAGAATACGCGGTTCCATCAGATACATATTCTGAGTGGAGCGAAGAATGTATTGGTTTTACAATGATATTTATTAAATTTCCGTTTTTTTTTATTTTTTTTTTTTTCTAGCTGTGAATAACTCTTTTACCAGAAATTTTGCTCTGATTTACAATGATGGCACATCTTCTGAAATCAAATCTGAGTTTGGTGCTACTTTGACGAGTTTATAATTTTTCGATTTTCCCAGTTGTTTTCATAATGAATGGGGAACAAAAAACATAGGAAAAACGGAAAAACAGGTACAATATTAAACAAAAATTATCAAAGAAAATTAATAACACATACCTATGTGCAATTATTTTACCATAATATGACGTGTAATGTATTGTTGACAAAGCGACACTATTAACCGGACTCCTTTCGCTAGTAATGGTCAATCGTTGCGTGCGGATACACATTAAATTTCCATTCTACTACCTTAACAACTTTTTATCTACTACAGTGGCCCGACAAGCGCGCTAAGTATGTCTGTATTTTTTAAGTTTTTTCTTCCACCGATTGTTTATAATGTCGAATATGAAACGAGTATGTTGCGATAGTGAATTGTTATTTCATACTTTATACAGAAACGGAATATTCGTCCTACGGGTGAACATAATAGTAATAATAATATTACATTACATTCGATTACATTCGAGTTACCGCGGCTACCGACGTTTCTGTTATTACACGCGCGCCGACTCCGAATTATGTGCCAATCGAAATTATTATCAAATTTTCAAGTGGGTTACGTTAAACAAGTAATATCGCGAGTATCTTTATATCCACTTTCGAAAAGGACCACGTAAAAGAAGTATCGTATAGTACACAAACATCGTAAATAAATTACGCCGATATTACCGCGTTAAAAATAATCAGCCGGTTGTTATTAAATATATTGTCATTTTTCGATTATTTTTTTCTATTCGTCGAAAATTTAGCCGCACCAAACCCAATGAATATCGAGTCAGTTGAGTATTTCGACACCGACCGAGAAAAAATAATTTCAATGTTTTTTATAGCAAAGAACTTAAGAAATAATATACCGGTACGTTTTCAAAACTGAAATCCACACTTTCTGTATACAATTTCGCCTGACTTTTCGGTCAAAAAACGTCATATTATTGAAAAAAGCCGTATCCCTCCCCCAAAAACGGGTATCACACAGTAAAATAACGATAAAAATACTAAAAATTACTCGAAAAAATTCGATTTGAGATAATACACCGTTTTTCCTTGATTAACAATGTAGTTCTTCACGATAAACTACTTGTATCTATAAAGTAGAGTAAATTGAGTTAAATAAGTTAAATGAGAAAATATAGCAAAGTAAGAAAATAATAGTTTGTTATAAATGTAAAAGTTTATTATACCAAAACCATACACGATGTATTTAAAAATTAGTAAAATCGTTAAATTCGTTTTTTACTAAACTACCGTTATTATAGTGCGATATTGGATGATGGGTATTTTTTTTTAACACGATAATCTACACATTAATCAATCAATCGGTTATAATTACTATATCGATAATGAAAAATTAACGATTCCAATTTAACGGCAAACCTGGAATATTCAACCCATTGCTCTCGAATAATAATAATAATAATAATCAATTATTCGAGTATGTAATACGTAACGCGAATGCAACGAAAATAATTAAAATTTGTACAACCTTTCACTCAAATTAGCGTATATTTCAGATTCTAAGTGGAACGAAAAATGTATATTGGTTTTACAATGGTGTTTTTTTTTTTTTTTTATGTGAACACTTTTTCTGCCAGAAAACATACTCTGACTATCAAGTATAGCACCTTTAGAGAGGTCATTTTTTGAAATTCTCATTAATATTCGAGATAATGAGGAAAATCTCGGTCTTTAGGTTAAAAAAGATTGAAAGATTAAAAATAAGGTTGTCATTGTCAACCGTTTTTATTTATTTTTTGTTATTATTAAGTTTTTATTATTTTAATCTTTTTTAAACAATCATTGTTGTCATGGAAATGCACATTTTTTTAATCATATTACCATAATATGACATAATACCATAAATTGAATTGTTGACAAAGCAAAATTATCAAATGAAATCGACTCAGAATCGTTTTTTCGTTAGCAATGATTTATCGTTGCTTACAGATATACATTAAATTCCCGTTTGTAGCCTTACTTCCCAACTTCCCACCTACAACAGTGGCTGAATCCATGTCCGTTGTTTTTATACATTACATTGTCTATATTGTCATAAAATCAAATCGAAATAAAAAAAAAAAAACCGTCTTTGCATAACATACTTATGTAAAACAATAAATTATTATCAGAACACCATGTAGGTAAATACACTTACATTGCGTTCTAGGTGGTTGATTTATTTTGCAGTAAAACCGAGGAACTAACGAATAAATGTTACACTAAAAATAACATCGTATATTGACCGGTGCAAATCGCAATCTCGTGGGAGTGAAATAATACAAATACTACAACAATGTTTAGGTATGCGTGGAAAGTGGGAAAAAACTGCGCCTACCGTGCGATATTTAAATACTGCGGCAACGGGTAGAGAATCTATCAGTCGCCGAGTTTCAGTAGTTGTTTGAACAATAAACTATATTATACTTAACTCCTTGTTGTACCAATTAACCGCTATTCTGACAAAATGCAAATCGTAAGTTCCAAGCAGTATGTAGTAATGAGGTGCATTCGGAGGGATCGGCTAGACGAGTCCGCTTTTCGGAATTTTGCGGGAGAAAAAAACAAAAAAAAATCCATCTTTCTACGAGATCTGTCTTCTTTTCACTTCGGAATTCCGATTAAACCAGACCGTTAATCTTTATCGATGATTTTTCGTAACTGGTTGGCGTACTCGCATCAAATTAGGTTGCGTTCTTCTTCTGTTTTACTCGAAATTATCAAAAAGGTATTTCGGACTCGTCTTGTTGTCGTTGTTGAGCCCTGCGATTACGGGCACGTCACTATGCGCAGTGCCCTTTTCCTTAAATAAAATACAAATGTTCGCGTTCGTTTGCAGATTTGGATATTCACTGTTGCTTGCGCCACCGTCACCCTGGCCGCTTACGTCCCGGAACCGGCGTACGGCCCAGCCCCGTACAAATTCGAGTATGCTGTCAACGATCCGTACACCCACGACATCAAGAGCCAATCGGAATACAGTGACGGTAACGGTTACGTCAAGGGTACCTACAGCCTGGTCGAACCCGACGGTTCCACCCGTGTCGTCGAGTACACCGCTGACGACCACAGCGGTTTCAACGCCGAGGTCAAGAAAATCGAAGGTGGCTACAAGGCCCCGTACAGCGTCCCGGCCTACAAACCTTACTAGAATTCGACCAACGGTGGTTTTCCTATAGCGTTTCAAAACATCGTCTCAAAACCATCACTTCCATAATCATCATTTCGTCGTTCGCGGATTTTCATATATATTTTTATGAAACCGCGAACCATCATGTCATCTATGTTATATATTTTCTTTTACCAATAAATATGTGTTATATTAATACGAATTTTTTTTACATATCTACGCGTCGTGCTTAGAGTTCGACGATATCTTCTTACCTAGGTGGCACTAGTATGTCTCACCTACTTTTTAAATCTCAAAATATGCTCCATTATAGTCACCCCGCAGTCGCCACTATACTATTATCGTTTTTTACACCTTAATATCTTTTAGCCGCTTTTTTTTTCATCAACTCTTCTTTTCTCCGGCTTCGATATCCCGCATTTCACCGTCTTATCTACTCGTCCATTCAACTTTTTTCTACGCGCCTATATATATTCAAACTATTCTTTCTTATTTATCCGACCCAGTCACATCACCACTCATCCGCACTAACATTCGGCCTGTATAGTATACTTTTAAGTGGTGTATCAAAATGCAAAAATAATCACTGTTTAGTGTTTTGTATCACGTTTACGCGTATACCCACGTAACGACTTGCACTCTCAATCACCAGAATGATTTACGCCACAATATAGTCCACATTATATTTCTCTATCCCACGCAAAATTACGTTTAATACCGTTCACGCAATTGTGATATACGTAATATACGTACAATGTCGACCGCGGCCAATCCAAACCGGACATCGACAAGCTATGGCCGGCGTGTACGTTAAGTGCGCAGAATGCAATTAAAATATTTCGGATATTTGTCCGACGATCATTGCAGCGACGGTTTAAACGCCAAATAATTATTCGAATATTAGATCAGTTATCCGGTCAGTCAACGGACCGGTCTACCCAGACCGGTATATACTATTATTATATTAATAATAGTATATATATCTAAGTATATTAAAAGTGTATTTGAGATTATGAGCGGGACGAGAAATGTATATTGTTTTTACAGTGATGTTTATTTTTATTTTTTATGTAAACATTTTTTCTACTAGAAAGCCTATTCCAACTATCAAGTATATCGCCTTTTTCTGAAATTTAATATTCTCTGGATGGTAGTTAAGAGAGGTAATTTCTTTAAATTCTTATTAACATTCGAGATAATGAGGAAAACCTCGGTCTTTAGGTTAAAAAAGATTGAAAGATTAAAAATAAGGTTGTCATTGGCAACCGTTTTTATTTATTTTTTGTTATTATTAAGCTTTTATTATTTTAATATTTTTCAAACAATCATTGTTGTTATGGAAACGCGCATTGTTTTAATAATTTTACCATAATATGACACAATATTATATATTGTATTGTTGACAAAGCAACATTGTCAACTGAACTGGTCTCAGAATCGTATTTTCGTTAGCAATTGTTTATCATTACTTACAGATAAAAATTAAATTCCCGTATGTAGTTTACCTTCTCAACTTCCCACCTGCAACAGTGGCTGCGCCACGTGCGAAGTATGTCCGTCTTTTTTTAAACTTTGAATATCCATTAATTGGGAAATAGAAAATTGCCCTTGGAAAGCACAGTCAATTCTGCCACCTGGGTGGTATTCGACTGTGAACTCGATTGGAAGTAGATGCGTGTACGCAGTTTTGCTATACTGGCCGTTAGATAAATAAAAATATGACCTACTGTGACTACGATAAAAATATAAACAATCTGCCAGCATGCAACAGTGACACAAACACGATTTCTTAATGGGGTGGGGGGAGCAGAAAAAAAATTCTAATCCAAAATTTCACGTTCGTCTGTTTATATTAATTATTTATTTATCGCGTTATCGATGCAATATCAAAATAAAAAACATTTACGCGGTATGAAGAAACGTAAACACAAAACAATTATCATGATGAAAATACTACCGGTGGGACCGTGGCACACGCCACTGACACGATGCGATAATCGTTCGTAATCCTTAAATACGGTTTTTTAATCAAATGCGGTAAACTTACTAAAGTTTATAGTCGCCATGCTAACATGTAGACGCATAAAACACGATTATAGCAATATGCGCGTCGCATAATCAGTAATCATTGACACGCAGAGTCCGAAAAATTAATTTAATTTCAAAAGCAGTTTCGCGGGGATTAAAACCTCGTATGCGAAAAATAATTAACGGAAATGTTGTTATTTGAAACTTTTAATAAAACAAAAAAAAATTAAAACGTAACGAAAACCGTGCGGAGAGAAATAATTACTATGTATGTATTTTGCGCGGATTATATTAAAAACAACAATATTACTGTGTTCGCGGTTATTCGTAACAGTTTTATCGCTTCGACGACATTTTTTTTAACGTTGTTATTTTCATTTTTAATTAAACGGAGATAACCGGGCGATAAATAATGTTTAAAACACCGTAATCGCTCGCAGGTTGTTAGAATTTCAGTTAAACAAGCGAAAGTTTGATCGAGTTCGGAACGACATGGGATAACGAATAAATAGCGGTACTGATTTAAATGTTTAATAAACGCCGTCTGAACCGAATACTTATGGTTAGCATATCTGTTCGGCTGCCCAATTATCTATTCTTGTGTTCGTTCTTAGAAATTCGTATTGATGTATCAATATCGTTATCGACGAAAAATGTAAACAAACGTGTTCGGAATGTCGGCGACGGTGTGACGAACTACGGTAGTTGATGCCTGATTTACCTGTAATTATAATTGTGGTAGTTATCCACCACAATATCATAGGTATTGACAATCGTTCTGTTTTTTGCATACCGTCATGGCGCTATACGTTCTACATGATCAAATGGTTTTGCCTCCTTGTATCTACCGGAATATAATTTATTATTAAATCTGAAAATGACCACCGACCAAAATTTCCTACCCAACCTCTTACCAAATTAATGGGGGGAGGGGGGCAAGTGCCCTCCATTCTTTCTTAGATTTGCGACTCTGCTGGCTGTCCTGTCCGGCGTTGCCCATGCCAAACAAGAATGTGTAATAAAAATGTCCTCCTAAATTCCCTGTTTCAATCCCCGTCAATATTGTACTGCAGTTGACCGTTGTCACCCGTAAATGTTTAAAAATTTCTTTTCTTTAATTTCCATTTCAAATCTAAATGAATCAGTTATACGGTTGCTAAACAATGATAAATACCTATACATTATTACTTTGACCGAAATACTGCAGGATAGGTCTACTACTTCTACTGGTCAAATCGAGGATTTCAATAGTTTAAAACGCATGCCAATTGGATGAGCGGTTTCTGAGAAACCCCGGACATAAAAACAACACTTTTTTTTTTTATCCATATAAGATAATATACCCCCCAAGGGGGTCTCACGCAGGTTCGGTGGTATTTTTGAGCACGAAAATAGTATTATTTTCATCGATTTATTGGTTACTTTGGCGATACGGGGTGAAATAGAAACAAAAAAGTTAAAAAACAAAACTAACAAATAAACAAGTGTAAGTTTTGTAATATAGCTGTCGCGAGGAACAGTATAGTTATTATAGAAACTTGTTATTTTGTTCATAGTTGGAGTATATTTTTTTTTTTTGCATGGCAACGCCGGGCGGGACAGCTGGTGCTACACAATTATATACATATTTACTTCGGGTATTGAAATAATCGAAATTTTGAATTATCGACCTACTGTTAATATTTTGCGACTGGATGCACGTCTAAATTTAAATCGTTTCATCGTTTCGTATTTGTTATATAAATGAGTACTTTAAAATAATTAGTGTATGAGTATTTTTTTTTTTTTTAACTCGAAATAATATTTCTTTAATAAGGTTTTATAAATAGAAAAAGGTATTTATTCATGCATTTCAAATCCATAAAAAAAAAAATAATAAAAAAATATTTAAAAACGTCAAAAAAAAAAAAAAATAATACTTAAAAGGTAAAAATGATGGGAAAATTACTTCCTCTAACAGATTTAACCTATAAGATACAATTAATTAACATTACAAAAATGGTATTCTTTTTTTTTCAACAATAAAATTGTACGTATTTAAAAAAAAAAAATAATTTTATGTTAATCATTTTTTATAACGTTAGAAAATTTTATTTAATAGATTATAGCCGTTTAGATGAGGGTTGGAATCCTCTATCATTTTTGTTTCTTTTTCTTTTAGTGCTTATTTGACGTTTTTAAGCGCTTTTCCTAAATTATACATGTATACAAATTCGTTCCATGTTCATAGATAATCGAATTTACTTTTTAGTATAGTGAAACACGATCAGATCCGTAAATTAAAACGCCAATCGGAGAATGTGTCTTGATTTCCGCGTTGGAAAGTTTGATAACAAAAAAACAAAACTAGGAAATATAGCTAATTACAATGTACATATTATATTCGTTAATGCTTCGGTACGTATTATTTAAACTTCGTAAACCGGTAGCTAAAAAAAACAAAATATAAAATAATTACCACCTTTGTGGAAGGAAATGTTTAGCGTATATTATCATCCGTATGCGTACACCGATTGAAACATTTTTATATTAATAATTTTACGCACGAAGAGCTCAAAAAACCGCCGCTACACCTGCCGCCTTCAAATTATCCGGCTACACTCAAACGCGAATATTGCTGTTGGGACTACTGCCTTCACTATAAATTCACAATTTGAACATATTACGACAATGAGAGTAATATCGCGTAGTTACGATTCCATAAAGTACTAGACCGTGTGAAAGATTTAATTAATACGATTTTTTTTTTTTTTTTTTCATAATCGCTTTCTATTAACGCTCGTCTATTTCCCGTTTCGCCATCACGGCCGGCGAATTAAAGTTTCACGCTACCGCAGGAAATCTTCTTCAACGTAATATTGTAGAAGGGAATCTCGAGAAGAGATACACATAAATACCGGTAGGCGGCCCACGGAAATCATCAGTCGGCGTCCGAAACAGTACCAGCCAACAGTTTTGCAGTTTGTATTCGACGAAAGTTCAAGAAATAAAAACCAAACAAGAATTCCACAATGAATTCCAAGGTGAGTCGAAACCGTTTTTATCTCAATACTCGTCAATCGGATAACTTGACCGTTGCGAGGCCGTGGAACCCGCGTTGAATTCGCGTCGAATCGGAGTCGCTATCAAACTCTCAACGCCAAGGACATTATCTGTGACGCGCTGTCGGTTTTTCTCTCGGTATTTTTAATTTTTTTCTGCGGATTATAAGCGTTTTCGAATCGTGGCGTATTCACGCGCCCGGATCTCGTTTAAAAATTCAAATGTCGATAAAAACAAAAAAAACAAAAACCCCGGCAAGTTTCGCGGATAATGTACGTTTCATCGGATTCGTTAACGGGTCGATCGTCTTTAGTGTTAAAACTAACCGCGCAAATTCGTCGGTGCGGAATGCAAATGTTTTGCTGTTCCGCTTTTTCAAATTTTCAGCTGCTGCGCTCGCGAGTATCGCGTTCTCTAATTTCTGAAACATAACACCTTACGCCGAGAACGGTTTAAAGGGTTCAGCGGGCCCCGGCGACAAAAGCACAAAAGCAACACTGCCGGGCATAAAACTTCGCATTCGACGCGATCTTGTCGATACGCATTTTATACGGGCTCTTCGGATCTTCTAGGGTCCCGGGCCCGCGACCCCTTTAATCCGAGCTCGCCTGACGCTCGCGCGGTTTTCGTTTCAGACATTGTACGTTTTCGTCGCCGTCTCCGTGGTTTCCGTGAGTATGATCGCGGCCGTGCCCTCGTACGAACATTATGCGGCCGAACAGTCCAACGCCGACGGCGGCCATTACGAATCGCACGCGCCCAAATCGTATCACTTCGAGTACGCGGTAAACGACCCGACCACCGGCGACATCAAAAACCAAAACGAAGTCAGCGACGGACACGGGTCGGTCAAGGGAACGTACAGCCTGGTGGAACCGGACGGCTCCACCCGGGTGGTCGAGTACACGGCCGACGACGTCCACGGATTCCAGGCCGAAGTCAAGAAGATCGAATCGCAATACAAACCGTCGTCGTCGGAACATAAATTCGAACACAAGGCGCCGTCTTACCCGGCACCGGTAAAGTACACGTTCGCCGCACCCGTCGTCGAAGAACAACACTACGATCACGAAAATTATTATTCGCACTGATTTTCGATGAAAAAAAATAAAAGAACCCGTGACGATACGCGATGCAAGTCGTTTCGTTGTATTATACGTAAACGGTTTTACTATACAGATGCCTATTGTTTAATTTTGTTTTGTTTTTTTTTTATACTACGCTATATGTATCTAATCGTGTAAATAATAAATAATTTCTTATTGAACGAAACCGTTTTCTTTTTTGTTGACATAATACAATATCGGTGCTTACCCCGTTTCAGAATTAGTACACGCTAAAGCGCAAAAAAAAAAAAACCGAAAATAATATTGAAACGGACGTGTAAATGCCTGAGAACACTACAATGTTCTATGTTCACACTAGAGTGTCTCCACTGTAACGTAGATGAAAATTACGGTACTTATTACACGGTCAATTTTGGCGTTTAGGTTTAAGCATTAGAGTTTAAACACGAATAACAGAATTGAAAAGAGATGCTAATTTTAAAATCATGTACGAGACTTTTTCAAAAAAAAAAAATAAAATAAAATAAACACAAACTATATTGTTATTCAAAAAAAAAATAAATAAATAAAAGACAAAACATAACATGGCTATTAAGTTAACGTCGAAAAAAAAAACTCCGCGCTGAATCTACTTTCAATCGCAATGATTTCGGCGTATAAATTGAATAATACGTATTAACCTATACTTTTTAAATTTTTCCGCCTACTACGGTGGCTGATGCGTATCCGCGTAAACCGTAAGAACTAATTTCTTAGTTCTAGAACTTATGAGTTGCAAACACCCGATGACCATCGGCACTTTTACAAACAGATGCATTGTTTAACATTAAAAAAAAAAATGCTCTACGTGGGAGATCTATCGCCATCGTCCCGTCTATCCCATAAGTTATAACTAATACATATTGCGCTGCGGAAACGGTAAGCGGCCGTGGAGCTGCCGTCCATAATATTTTCCTCCGTCTATCTCGATCTTCGCCGCTACTTTCCGCCAACCTAAATCCCCGTGTTCCAATTCCGAGAACGCTGCGAATTCCGTATTTATAACGCGACCATTCCGACAGAGTCACGGTCTTTCGAGTGAAAATTCCCCCCCTCCCCCCCAGGCAAATATTCTTCTATGGCCGTTTTGACTACGAAGTCCGAGTTTGAGGATAACAATAGGATAATAATATTATTATCGATTTATTTAAGGTCACCGCTGCCGTCGACATATCAAACGTCAATTAGTTCGTCAGCATCATTAATTATTATTGTCGTGCACTATTAATAATTGAACGTACAGGGTGATTCGTTTAAGTGGGCTACGCTCGATATTCGAATACGAGTTTTGTCCGATTTCAAAAATGGTTTTTCTTTTTATGATAACTCGACAAACACCGTCAACTGCTCGAGGGAAATAAAAAATATACTGAGAAATGTATTAAAACTAATATCCCGTCTATTTATGTAGTTTTTAATATAGTTTGTCCGACAGACCGAAAGAGCGAGACTACTAAAAACTGAGGTGACGAAAAATAACGTACGATCGACGCACTAACAGATTAAAGGAGCTGAGTTTCTCGAGTTGTACAACTTCGATAAAAGTCAATACTTTTCGAAGTGTCTATGGTGTAGCCACTGTTATAAACGGAGATCGCCCTGTATTTTGTAGGACGTATTTATTGACATTTAGACGGCGTTTCAAATCGGTATAAATTCGAAATGTTTGCGTATGTTAACGGTATCAGGAGTACAGTAATCGTGTGTCGGTAATAAATTATATAATTTTGATACCAATGAAAGTCATGACCGACGGCGGATCGCGGACTCCGAAACGGCCGTAAGGTGGTGGTCGCTCGGTAATAACGTTATACTCTAAAAACGAATAACACTGAAACGTCGCGGTTTTTTCCGGACCGAATTCCGTAACAATCGCGACGATCGAAAATGCGGTAGATTGTCCGAGTGCTCGTGTGGGACCGCGCAACGGCGTATAATAATAACGAACGCGGGCGCATCGCGCGGCCCGTGTTCTCGGCCCACTCGGCGTTTGTCCGCACAATGTTGTAAAACCGACGGCGGCGTTTGCGAATTATAACAACGGCGCAACAGCAACGTGACACGAAACAGCCGCGCGGGACGTGTTGTGCGCCGTCGACGCCGCGAAATCCGCGTGTCCGCGGCGAGCGTTTGTTAGGTCGGCTACCCGCGAGCGTACCCCGCAATGCCGACGGGGTCGCGAAGTCGAGAACGCACCGTTAACACGCGTGCACAGTGTATAATAATAGGTCAGGATAGGTTGGGGGCGGTCGGCCGGTGCGAAGCGCGATACGTAAGGGTATTCGGTTTAGGGTCGTTCTTGCCAACGTGAAAAAAAAAAAAAATGCGTTTATCCGATTCCCGAACCGAGTCCGCGGCCGATAACCGACCACGACCGGTCGATTGTCCTATAAACTCCGTTCGAAAAATCAACGGTTGCGCCGGTGAGAACGGGCCTTGTTGTTTCGTATTCGAGGGAGCCCGTCCCGCGAATGGGTAACGGGGATTTTCGCGCATTGTTAACGGTGTAATCCGAACGGCGAACCGCTGGCTTCTGTGAGCGAATTTCGCGAAAACGGAACACCCTCGCGGATGTCGGTTAAACCACGCAGAGAAAACTACAAAAGATTCTGAGCAGAGTTCGGTCAAACGTTTTTTAGTACATTTAAAACGACCGTATGTAAATTCGTTGTCACAAAATAAATAAACGTTTTTCGTGTTTAAAACGAACATTAACGGTACTTTTTAACTTGAAATACCGAAAAAATAAACTATACAATTTGTATTCGTATAAAAAATAAAAAAAACCAAAAGAAAACCTAGCAAATATCAAATTTCGATAAATAGTTTTAAGAAATTCTACGAGCATTTGTAAAAACTTTATGAGCTCTAGAAAACGATAATACAACGATAACGTTTACAAATGTCTACGATTGTTTTTTTACGAATTATAACGAGAAAATCCTCGCAATATTAGGAAAACTATGACAACAGTCAAAACCAGAATCCATCTTAGGTTTGGATGGTTGGACTAAGATTTCTAGTCGAAAATATGATTGTTCGCAGACAGAAAAAGAAACACATCGCAGTAAAAAAAGACCAATGCATTTTTTGTTCCGATCAAAATCTAAAAATATACTTTTACATAGGATTGTTGTTAAAATATTAAAGAAAACCGAAAGTTAAACCATGGAAATTATTGTAAATTTGAAATAAAAATATATACGATTAAATATATTTTTTGGTCTCATAAAAAAAAAAAAGAAAAAAAAGAGTTTGTCATTAAAAGTGTTTCTACTTAATACGGTTTTCTTTTATTTCGTATAAAAAAATATTGTTGGATTTTTTTTTTTTTTAATATAACAACGTTATAAATACCGCAGGAGCAATCATAAATAATATTATTGGATTTACATCGATCGTGTTTTCGGGAGAAAAAACGTTTTCGGAACGACACGGCAATATTCAATGTATACCATCCGACCAATTTGGCTAAAAAATTTGACGCAGATGTTTGCCGGCACATGACGAAAATTACCTACACAGCGACCTGCCCGTCGATAATATCCGTAGAAACGTTGGATTTTCGGACGAACTCTTGCGCAAATAGAATTCATTTCGATCGGTTTAATAAACGAGCGGGTGAAACAGTTTCGTACAGAATAGTAAAAGTGGTTTTTTTTTTTATAGATCGGCACGTGCACGCACAATAATAATAAACGGCTTGATTGGAAAGGATCGTTACACAAAAGGGGCGGCGACCGCGAGCGCGCACACGAAACGAAGAACTGCACAATAATAACAATAACGGTAATAACATCAAAAACGACCGGTTCCGGAACGAAAAAAAAAAAAAAAAACGAGCGGGGGGTTTTCGATAAGCGCATTTTAATATGACGGAAGGTAATGATGTTCGACGACAATACCGGACTGGGCGGATCGACATGAATGCGACGGGTAACGGGCGGACCGTACCAGTGCCGAACGCGCCGACTGCTACGAGACGTCAATCACCGGAACGCGAGTCCGAAAACACGACGAGAACAAATAAAATGGCCGCCAAGATACGTGTAGACGGTTGAACGTCGGTGCGTGCAACGAGTACGCGGCCGGGGCGCGCCGAAATGCCGGTTTTCACGGCGCGTGTCCCGCGGACTTGCGGGGCACGTCGAGCGGATCCCGTACGATCCGCGAGTCCGCGGGGTCCTTCCGTCCGGGACCAGGGCGTCGGAATCGGCGACACGCGGTCCCACTTCTGAAAACGCACCGTTTACCGCCGGAACCTTACACGTTTCAGATGATCGTTCTCGCCGCGTGCGTGGCCGCCGCCGTCGCCCAATACGCCGCCCCGGCTTACCCTGCGCCGGCTTACTCCGCGCCAAACGCCTACGCCCCGGAGCCCGCGTACGCCCCGGCCCCGTACAGCTTCGAGTACGGCGTCAACGACCCGTCCACCTACGACGTCAAGAGCCAGTCGGAATACAGCGACGGAAAGACCGTCAAGGGATACTGCAGCCTTCTGGAAGCCGACGGCACCAAGAGGATCGTCGAATACACCGCCGACGACTACGGTTTCAACGCCGAGGTCAAGAAGGAAGGCGCCCCTTACTCTTACTCCGCCCCGGCTTACAAGGCCGCCCCAGCCTACAAACCGGCCTACCCAGCGCCCGCGTACCCGGCACCAGCTTACCCGGCGCCCGCTTACTCGGCGCCCGCCTACAAACCAGCCCCGTACGAGGCATACTAATCGCCGACCACTTCGTTCGAACTCTTCAATACGAACCCCCGCAATCGTTGATGAGCCGAACTTTCCGTTATAGAAACAGTGCAGCTCACATTCCATTCCTAAAAAAAATGTTTAACTTATCGATTGTTAATTGATAAATAAAATATTAATTTTAAATTTTGGATATTTCGAATTGTGTTTACTTACTTATCCATTCGTTCAAATCACCTCCTATGATGTATAATAAGTCGAAGAATTCGATTCATATTAACCGTCAATTAAAAGGTTCCTTATGAAACGATCCGGGAGTAACAACCGGATACTGCGCGTCATCTCGCTACATACTCTATACAACTTATAAATTATAATATCGTAAAAACTATTTCAATGACTCGAATATATTTAACCGCAAAACAGTGTATTGCGAGTTTATAATCCAAAACCAAAAAAAAATAATAATATTAAATAACAAAAATATTTTATTAAAATAATGTATTAACACAATGTAATAAATTATAATGTTGGAAAAAAAATTGTATTACTTTAAAGGAAGATGGAAAACGTTACCTTGGGACTGTTATAAGACTGCCGGATAGTCGTTAGGTCGGGAAGAAATAATTATGTATTGAATGTTATATACCAAAAATTGTTCTTGTTTTATACGTTATGTTTTTTTTTTTTTTTGAGATTTATTACTTAAAATCATAAAAAGTTTTAAGTGTGCCACTAAATTTTACGAATACCCAGGATTTCTAGAAAATACATAAACTTATGGTGAATGATGGCTAGCAGTTATTATACCGAAAACAAAATATAGTAAATAAATATAAAAATAAAAAAAATGTATGCATAGAAATAAAACATTTTATGTATGGAAATAAATATAATAAAAATTGAAAAAATTAATGAATGCGTCGCCTGGAGTATTGTGATGCGTGTATTAAAAGACCGGTTTCGAATTCAAAAGTCATCATCAGGTATATCACAGTCAAAATGTGAAAACCGACTAACATTTATAAATTTATCATAATACTCCAGGCATACTCGCATTCATTGATTTTTTTCATTTTTTATTTCTTTATGTAAAATTATTTTTTTCTCTGTATACATTTTTTATTTGCATATTTATTTACGAGTATTAAACATTTTAATAATTTTGTTTTTACTTTTTTTATTTCAAAAAAAAAAAAAAATGTTCGTCTCACGTTTCACTCATCTTGGAATTTGTTTAACATTATAGGTAAATTGAAGGTAAATTTTCCGTTCACTAAGAAACTTAAAACCAATTATTACAGTTTTAATTAAATGGCATAATAATAAGAATATTTGTTTTTTTTTTTTAAAATTTTAAAAGGGAATATTTCGATGAAAGGTGTTTGAAGATACAACGAAAAAAACTAATTATAACGCCTATGGTCATTATAATAGTTGATCACTCAAAGAAAAAAATAATAATGGCAACAGCAATGGTTTTTAAAAACGCAGTTTTTTCCCCCGATAATTCACAAGATTCACGAAAAGTTTTATTCATAAACCTGAATACCAGTCAAAGGAAATATTTTATATTGGCAACATTTAGAAAACTGACAAACCACTATCGGGTATTATACGGCCGGATTTACTTTGAACGAAATACCGTACTTTTGTAACTGTTTAGTAATTCATAAAATAATATTGTCGAACGGGACATTTGGACACGTAATTGACGAGTTGTTCAGTGGTATGGACATCCGGCTATGTATTTCGTCGCCAAGACTGCTATAATTGTGTAAAAGTCCGGACGTTCATCGCACTGTAGAGCCAATGCGGGCAAATCGCGTTTGGGCCACTAATAAAACTGCGATCCGTTTGGAACAAACGTGTACTCGTAATTTATACACATGAATTACTATAAAACCAATCTGCGAATAGAGCGATTAAGTAAATTATTTAGGTTCACGCACAATTTCCGCGTGTCAGTTCAATTTCGAATCCGACCGAAAAATACGGTTTTATCAAATATATACCTGTGCCGACTATACCTGTACATAATAGATATCTGCGTAATCAAGGTAAGGTTATTTGTTTAAATAAATAATATAATTGTCTGCATTTTCGTTGATATCTCTATCTTTTAGGCCGCATGTTTAACATATTAAATGTGTGTACATTCGTACGCATTCAACGAATTAAATTTACAAATTATTTTTAAAAATACGTTGATATTTTTATAAAGCAGTAGTCTTCGTCGTGCCAAAACACAGCCTTTAGGTGGTTTAAATGTAAAAGAAAACGCTAATCCGAACTCTATAGATCCCGATCGGTCCAAACGGGTCCTGCCCATCAATGTAGTAGGCGAAGGTGCATGAGTTAGTTTAGTTTACGTACTGAATGCAACAATAGAATGCGAAACACGATAAACGGGAACGGCACACCATCAGCTGTGTTTTCCGCTCGTGCATAGTTCACGGTTATTCAGAAAGCAACAAAAATAACACCGAGGCGTATCGTCGTTTACCGTCGTTTTTTTAGAAAACCATTAGTAGTCTCGACAAAATGAAAGAATAAAGTACCACCCGAGCGAAAAAATCCGCATCCTTTAACGAATGATTTGAACCAATTGAAAAATGTTTACTGATCGAAAAAAAACAAATTTTGGTAAAACGTAAAACACATTCGCTAAAATCCGAATCCTAATACAATTACAAATATGAAATATTAATTTTGGATTTTATTTCTATTATTAAATAATATCCTTAAAAACGTGTTATTTTGGATTATCGTCGTACGATTTTTTTTTTATTTGACGTCCACTACATTATCAATCGGCTCGTAACGGTTTTCGATGTGCCATTTCACAAAAGCGTAGTGTATAAAAAGGTCATAAAGATGAAGGCATATTAAATATTAAGTACGTATCGTTTCGTTCCGATACAATCGATACTCGATTCTCGATACCTACCTTCGATTAAAAATAAAACAAAATACAAACATTAATATAACCAATCATGCATATTAGTCATGTATTTGTAATTTAGACGTAAAAACACTTTATAAGCGTAAAATTCTAATTTATTAACCTATTTTTTTTTTTTTTTTTATTTATTTATTAACTTGATGATCATCGCTTGTCGTAATAACAATGGAGATGCGTGCAATCACTATCATAGTAAATTGAATGTACATCTGTAAGCAACTATACACACCATTGCTGACGAAAAAACAATTCCGAGCGGAGTTCAGTTGATAGTGATTATTTGTCAATAATATATATGTATCATAATATAGTAAAGTAATTAAATATAAAACATTAAATATTTTCTTTAATAATATTGGTTTAGTGGTGTACCGATTTTTTAGTTTTTCCTAAGTTTTTCCCGGTTTTTCACGCACACCGATTTACTTTCAGACAATGCGCTGCAATTGAAAATCGGAGAATGATTCCTAGTATCGGTAATAGTAGTAGTAGACATACGTAGTAGTGTTTTTTTATAAACGTTTCAAGATTAAATTTTGACATAAATGGCACGAATTACGGCGTTTCAAACGGAACGGATAATATTTAATACACGGGCGGTATTCGTTGCTATTAATTGAATAATAAACAAAATTATGAAACGAACGTTCCGAACCGGTTCGGTTATTAGGACTGTAACAAACGCAACAATGGTAGTGATTCGTTGGGAGGGACGGGATAGCAACGCAATATCGAGCGATATAAATACGGTGAATTACAAGAGATCCGTACCATTAAGTCGCCGACTTTAGCAATACAAAGGACTCTACAGCCAAACAGTCGAAAACCCAAATATAAAAATGGCCGCCAAGGTATATTAGTTTTTTTTATAACTTCAATCGCTGTCGTACTGTCGAACCTTTTTTATCCGTACTATATAAATTATTTCGTTTCGTTTTTCTTTTTATTATATCAACCGATATTTATTTTCGATTTCAGATGATCATTTTCGCCGCCTGCGTGGCCACCACACTCGCCCTCCCGGCTTACCCGGCGCCCGCTTACTCGGCACCCAAGGCTTACGCCCCGGAGCCCGCGTACGCCCCGGCCCCGTACAGCTTCGAGTACGCCGTCAACGACCCGTCCACCTACGACGTGCACAGCCAATCCGAGTCCGGCGACGGTAACGGCTACGTCAAGGGCACCTACAGCCTGGTCGAACCCGACGGTTCCGTCCGCGTCGTCGAGTACACCGCCGACGACTACAACGGTTTCAACGCCGAAGTCAAGAAAATCGAAGGAGGATACAAGGGGTACAGCGCACCGGCCCCGGCCTACAAACCAGCTTCCTACCCAGCCCCGTCGTACCCCGCACCGGCCTACAAACCAGCCCCGTACAAGGCGTACTAATTCGAAATCCGTCCGTTTCACCGTTTCTTCGTTGAGCTTATTTGATTTCGTTTTAGAGATCGGCTCTGACTGTCCTATAATACCGTCTCAACGTGTATGATTTATTTTCTTGTTGAATAAAAACTATACCGACATAAATTTTGTCGTTTGAATATTATTTGTTTACCCTATTAAATGGAAGAACTTTCACTTTAGTTCTTCATAATGTATCACAACTCTATAGGTATTTTCATACGTTCGTTCGTGATTATTGTTATGAATACAGGTCGGATTGAATGGCAATATGAACAATAACAAAAAAAAAAATCACTGAAAATGCGAAAAAAGGTGAAAAAAAAAGAAATTTAATTTACATAAAAATGCAATTGTAAAATATAATATGTTTATGTAAAATTGTACTAGTTCGTATTATAAACAAAATTAAATGACGTATATTTACATATAAATTCTTTTGGAAAACTTTGACGGTTCGGACTTAAAATATTTGTGTACACAGTAAATGATCTTTTATAAACGTTAAATTAACTTGCCATGCCAAATACTGGATAAAGTATTTAGCGATATTGATAAATATCATCGGTAATAAAAACCCATTAAAAAAATTTTAAACACAATATCGATAATGCGTCGTTTTCGCCAGCTCTTATCCGTTTGTACTATTTATACGGATATAAAACTGTACATGGATCAATTGAAAATCAAACACAAAAAAGCAAAAAGGCATTTATAAGTAAAAAAAAATCCAAAAGAAATATCTCATGATCTTAGCCAGGTATTAAATGAAACGCGTTTTTATATAAAAATTATTTTTTTATCATTATTAAAATAAAAAAAAAGCTTTTGTCTTCAAACGCGAACACTGATTATGAATTATTGAACGTCGTTGCAATAATCGGATTTAATTGTATTTCAATATACTTCAATCTTTCCTATTTGCATGTTATACTACGAGGTCTGGGTAACGGACTTGAATTGTTTTAGGTCTACGCCTGATAATGAATCAATTCGTAACATTTATAATCCATATTATGTTATAATGACGGATACTAATCGTAAAGTTATACCGATTTTTAACCAAAATAATATCAACGTTTTTTTATAGTTACGGTTTTGAGTGTTATCGAATGAAACTTACGTTTGACACGCGTCGCTACATTATTTTAAAATTAAACAGGCGTAGTACTTTTTCTTATATTACGGTACACCTAACCTCTATACGATTTGCGTTATAATTTTTATTAAAATATTTGTACAATTACTCAGTTTCCAACGTCTACGGGAATGCGTTTTAGTTTAATGATCTTAATCTATCATCTCTATTGTATGCATAATTAATATATTATAAAAATACGGAAATACTTCGCACGATAAGTGGGATACTGTTGTATGTGAGAAGTCGGGAAGGCAGGATATAGAGGGGGGTTTAAATCATATCTGTACGCAACGATAGACCATTGCTGACGAAAAACTTTTCGGAACGAAGTTTATTTTATACAGGTACGTAAATTTCCCGTTTTTTCCCGATTATAATGAAAAACCACTTGGGAAATAAAAAAATACCTTGTATCACCCAGAAAATATTTACGCTAAGAAAAGATACTACACTTGAAAATTAGAGCAAGATTTTTGATAGAAAAGTTGTTCACAAATAAAAAATAATATTAATCAACATCATTGTAAAACTAATACATTCCTCGCTAGTCGGTATGTTCCAAAAATAAAAAAAAAAATACGGTTGTGCCATTGTTTTAGATCGGAACTCGGAAAATCGTACGATGATAACTGAATAATTATTTATTCAATTTGTATCAATGATTAACCATTGCTAACGAAAAACCGATTCTGAGCGGAGTTCGGTTAAAAAGCTGTTACCGTATTGCAATTCGGAAAAATGTTTCCGATAGAAAAGAAAATTGGTAAAAATTAAAAATAACGCAATTGCAAAAACCGTATATTTGTCCGCTTTTATTTTTTTTCGGTTTATCCCGATTATTAAGAAAAACCCCCGGGAAATCAGCACATAAGCCAAATCATTAACTACGTCCTAAGTTACAAAAAAAAATTTAAAAAAAATAGTTTTTTGTTTGGGGCAAGATTTGTATACTTTAAATAATTACAACTCGAATCAAATCGAACAACCGTTATAGGAATTATTCAAAACTCATTGGTACGGACATTCTTATGAGTCACACGTCATATGTAGTGACACACTTCGGAACGAAAAACATTAAAACACGCTTTTATTATGGAACGAAATTGCATGACAAAAGGGTACACGATTGTAAGTGTTGGTGCGGATCGATATAAACCGATATTGTAAATCGGCCAATAATGTTAAGGATATCGGATTATCAGATATCGGGTTTTTTTTAAAAAAATCCGATATTTGGTCTCGTATTTTCGACGTGGAGTACGTCTAATATCTTTGACACATTAAAAACGTGTTAACCTAGCCTAACCTAACTAAACCGATATCACGGTTTTGCGAAATGCGAATATCCGACATCGGTTATCAATTTTTATATCGATAACAACTTTCGAGTTATCGTGTATCGGAAAAATTAATATCGGTTCAAAATTATATATTATACTCGCACATTTTTTTTTTTTTCTATTCGATTTTTACAAAAAATAATTTTGTTCGATTCCATTTCGATACCGAAAACATCAAAATTTATGCAACCAAAAAAATAAATAAATAGCACACGTATTACGTAAATTAAAGCGATATGTGTTTGATAATTAATTTTCTTCGTTACACAGAAATATGAAAATTAGGATTTATTATTATTATTATTAGTTTTTTAATTAACTGACGTAACGCATATTTAGACCAAAGATAAGTAATTAGTACCGCAAAAAACGACCGTATAGGAGGGATTCAGGTGTAAATGTACAAATACCGCAGTCCAAGTACTGTATATCCATCAGTCTCTTTTCGCTATTTGTGTAAACGTTAATATTAACTACCATCATATTTTGCATATATCTAGTTGATTCTACGTACGCATTTTCAAAATGGCCATAAAGGTTCTTAGTAATTTTTAATAGATAAAATAGCATTTTTCAATTTTTTTAGCAAAAAACAAATTAAATATACTGTACAGACAACACTATTGTTATCATTATCGTCGTTGATTAGAATTTTATTGTAACAGTGTTTTAAAACTCACCTGTAGAGTATACTACTTTTAACGCGTTAAAAATAGTCAATGCCCGACGTAAAATTTATTTATCTCTAAATAATAGTGACATTATGATTCTACGCAAATAACCGAGCGATTCTATTCCATATGTGCGTGCACAGTCACTTTTCATCGGTTCCCTATAAAAATATCAACAGAAAAATATTTCGTATGGGAGAAATTTCGTATTAGAGACATTTGTTTTTGTTAACTCTGGAAATGTGCACAATAGTTTATAAATAGTAAATTTGACCGGTTTATACGACATAAACGTTTCTCATGCTCCTTTGTCTTTACACCTTCAAGCATGTAGGGTCGCAGATACTCTCGTTCTGGCAGCCTTTCGTTGCATTGTTCTATCCAACACTTGCCTACTCAAATACTCTCCGTATTCCTTACTTTCATTCGCGAATCCTTTTATTTTCACATACCCGACTACTCTGTCCGATTTTCGTCTGTACACAATATGCATAATTCTTTTTAATTTCGCAGACGATCGTGTTCGCCGCGCTGTGCTGTCAATTGGTATTCGCCTATCCGCCACAGCACTACAGCAGCCATGACGATCACCACGACGAAGCTTACACCACGACGAAGCTTACGNTCAAGAGCCAACACGAAGTGAGCGACGGACACGGAAACGTCAAAGGCTCGTACAGTCTGGTGGAACCCGACGGTTCTACCCGAGTGGTCGAGTACACGGCCGACCACGAACACGGTTTCGTGGCCAAAGTGAAGAAAATCGAACCGGCCTACCATCACCACGACGAACACGCGTACCATCACGAACCCGCGGTCCATTCGTCCTACACCCCCTACTCGCACAACAAACAGTACTAATTCCGTTTTCTATATCGTCTCCAGCGTTCAGTTTAAAAAAACAAAAAATCTATGTAAAATATCGTTATCGTTGTAAAAATGTAAAATAATACCATAAAGCAATAAATCTGTATTACATACCAAAAAAATATTATTGTTTTCATGTATGTTTTGCTTTTTCTATACACCCGAAAGGAAAAATTTTGGACCAATAAAATATGATCGGACAGTCGAGGCGAAAGAAAACCAAATCGCAACAATGTATGACGAAAAAAACGTGGCCATTGAAAAATAGGAGGAATTAAAATCCACTACTCAGTGCAGTGCTCTGAGGAATGATTGCTAAAAATGATGTGGGACATATAGGAGATGAACAAGACTGGATGATCTTGGTCATAGATAGAGAACATTAGAGAAGCTGTTGTGAAAACTCAGAAATAAATAATGAAATTGTATAGCAATATGGAAATTGAGTAAATCGAACTGGCCTATCATCCCGAGCCCGCGGTGTATTCATCAAACACCAAACATTCGAACCAATCACAAACCGTATTATTCCCGTTTCAAATGTGTTTTGGAGTACACCGCTAAAAAAAAAAAAAAAATCACTCCTTTAAATTAATATAACATTCGCTGTAAAAATAATTTACCTGTTTATACCTACTTATCGGTATAATATTTTTTTTTACGCGTTATTTAAAGTGCTCATACGGATCAGCACGTCCATATAGATAATTGTTATAATTGGTGGTGCCCAAGTACCGTACACAGTAGTGCTACTGTATTTTTAGCTAATACCATTTAGTTGAGTTACGGTGACGGCCAACCAATTCCCCCGGCAATATTTGTCTGGGGTCACTTCGGGTCCCAAGATTTATGAAATATTATAAATTAACTACCAAATGTCTTTTATGAAGAGGTTAAAATTGTAAATATAATTAGTATTTTTTTTAACATGAGTTTATACTGTAGTAAAAATAAAATAATTTAATGTTATTAATTAAATAAATGGTAAATTTGTACACAAATAACAGTAAATTAAAATGGCATCGAAAGTCGCTTTCGTGGACGTAGTTTATATTACAATACGTCAACGATCGTCGATGCATAATTTATTTTTATTTCAAGAAATATTATTGATCGACAAATCCGACTTTATACCCAATATCCAAAATTATTGTCGAAGTTTAATTTCACGTATGATGCCTTTAAAAACATAGTGTTCCTGGGGTCTTTGGTATGCCGCACCGACATGAACGGATGAATTGTCAAAACGAGTAGTCAAAATAATTTAAACTACCGAGTAAGTTAAATGTTACGCGTGGTTAGAATCGATTTGTTTGTTTGATGATGTAATAATAATTACCATATTAAGTAAACCACTATGTGGAAGATTGTTGAGACATTTTCCATTTGTAGGTATTTATTTCTGGGTACAGTGTATTTTTTTAGGTTGTGACAATATTCTCGAGTTAACCCGTTTCATTTCAGATAACGTTAAACGCGGTTTAAGTATTTGTGTACAATATATTAAATATGCTCCTGTAGATCGGCACGTGTTTGCACGTATTATAATAATCCGTGTACATGTATGATGCATATGTATTGATTGGAAAGGATTGTTTAGCAAAGAGGGCGGTAACCGAGCGAATACGCCAAACGAAGTACGGTAATAATGGGTAACACTAATATAAAACAACCGGTTCTGGCACAACAAATATGATAAAACTGCAATGTCACGTAGTTTTCGATTTACGAGTTTAACATTTATGGAAGGGATGTAAAACGGCATAACCTGACCGATCGACATAAATACGACGGGTGACGGGCAATAGGTACCAGTACCGAACATACCGACAACTACCCGTCACTCCCGTATCTCCGGAACACAGTTCAAAAACTCAAAATAAAATGGCCGCCAAGGTATATATTATTTTAAGGATCAAACATTGTGCTTTACTCGCACGCGACGAACAATAATCGAATATGTTTTGCCGAAAACCGATTATTTCGTTTCGTATTTTTGAGATAATACCAATACGTTTTTATACATTTATTATTCCCGATTGAACCGGAGGACGAAATCTCCGGTCTCAACGGATTACTTCTGTTTTAGTCATACCGTTTTATATTTAAAAATGTGTTGTTTATAACCTTACCCTGTCTAACCTAACCGTGCATTTCAGATGATCATTCTCGCCGCCTGCGTGGCCGCCGCCGTCGCCCAATACGCCGCCCCGGCTTACCCAGCACCGGCTTACTCCGCACCAAAGGCCTACGCCCCGGAACCCGCTTACGCCCCGGCCCCGTACAGCTTCGAATACAGCGTCAACGACCCGTCCACCTACGACGTCAAGAGCCAATCGGNACCCCGTCTTACTCCGCCCCGGCTTACAAAGCCGCCCCAGCCTACAAACCGGCCTACTCAGCGCCCGCATACTCAGCACCCGCATACCCAGCACCAGCTTACCCGGCA
Source organism: Cinara cedri (assembly GCA_902439185.1). Taxonomy (NCBI): domain Eukaryota; kingdom Metazoa; phylum Arthropoda; class Insecta; order Hemiptera; family Aphididae; genus Cinara; species Cinara cedri. The sequence goes on along the minus strand of CABPRJ010001032.1, from coordinate 9,124 downwards.
CCCGCTTACTCGGCACCCGCCTACAAACCAGCCCCGTACAAGGCATACTAATCGCCGACCACTTCGTTCAAATTCTTCAATACAATACCCCGCAATCGTTGATGAGCTGAACTTTCCGTTATAGAAACATCACAGCTCTTATTCCATTCCTACAACATCGGAATGAAAAATGTTTAATTTATTGTTTGTTAATTAATAAATAAATTATTAATTTAACATATTGAATATTTTGTGTCGTGTTTATTTGTTTGTCTCTTCACTCAAAGTCATATACAAGTACACCACTTTTTTTTTCTTTTTTTATGCATCTACTCCACATAAAAGGTTTTATAAAGCTATCGACGTGATATAATCTGATCGCTGAACGTCGTCTCTCAATAGTCTTATGTCGTAATATGTTTTACCTCTATTATTTTAAATTTTATTTAAAATTTACTTATACTCTGTGTTTTCACTCTATTAATAATAAAACATATGTAGAAATAGTATATTTTTACGAAATTAAATTACTTGTAACATATCGTACCATTCAAGGATGTTGGTTGACCTACATGCCGTCCTATTATGGATCAACTCGTATAATATGGTTCGTGTAATTGGTTGACCGTACAATGCTCATTAGTTAATATTCTCAATTCAATTTAACGGGATTAAACTAAATCGCAAATCCCTAAATTCCATTTTACTACAATTTAGTGGTATTTATAGTCGGAATCAAGATAAAAGTAAAATAATTAATTAAAACATAAACATTACAACAAATCATAATTAATTTTAATTAAATATACTTAAAAGAATATGTATATATATTTATTAAAAAACAATGTTAGTAAAAATTATCAAATAATAAGTTTTGATATTCACTACAGCGAAAAGAATAGTATAAAATGTAAAAAAACGACAGTTATACTTCCCACGTGGATCGGTCACTATTGTAGGTAAGAAGTTAAAAAGTTAGTAAAGGGGAAATTTAATGTATGTCTTTATGCAACGATTAACTATTGCTCATAAAAAAACTCCTGTGCGCGGATTTCGGTTGAGAATTTTTTCTCGGTGTTCCAATGGTTTTCTATAGTTTTCCCATCAAAAAAAAAATTGACTTCCCTAACATACCTCTTCAGTATGACTTTCTTTCAGAAAAAGTGCTTTATTGTTAATTGGAGTAAAATTGCTGATATAAAAGTTTTAAACAGAAAAATAATCAGCATTATTGTAAAACCAATACAAATCTAAAATTTTAAATATCGTTCAAAAAACTAATAATATCAAGAAGTGATTCTATTAAAACCTAAGTAAATTAATACGATTTCTCGGTAAACGACATCTAAAAGTATAACTAGTTATTATATAAATCACGAAAAGTAACATGATATCCAAATATGTTAGGCATAACTTTAAAGTATTTTAAATTTAGTTTTACTTCTTTAAAAATAGATTTACTAGATGTCCTATAGTTAAAATGATCTCAACTTCAAAAAAAAAAAAAAAAAATAAAAAAATATTTCCAAAAAGCAAATAAAGGGCAAGCTCAAAAATAAACCAAGTTATACTTATTTCACAGAAAATAAAAATGTTTTGGTGTGATATGTTATGCTTGTGTCTATAATTGTTTGATTGTACTACAATTTAAAGTGTTTTTGTACTACGTAATCTAATTGTGTAAAGCAATTTTTTTTTTCTTTATATTCAAATTTCTTCAAAAATCGTAAAAAGCACCACATTAATTCAAAACACGTATAATTGAACTTCGCATAAAATTGTATTTCAATAGCAACGATTAATCGTTGCGTGTTCACAAATATCATTAAATAACCCTGTGTATCTATCTTACTTTTCCAACATTTCACCTAAAACAATGGCGAACCCTTGTATTTATTTATGCGTATATCAACGCCGCGAGGATATAGTACAGTACAGTTTATAATAATGGATATTGCATTAAGAATACATTCGAAAGAGAAGACACAATATAGGTAGAATACAAGCAGATTTAACGATTTTTTTTTTTTTTTTTTTTTTGTATAACCTAATTTGAATTTATATTTAATCTTCTCGTATTTAAATTAATGCCCATTATCTATGAAGTATATATGTACACGAATGAACATCTATCTATACACGATCAATAGACTCAGGATCTACTGGAGCGATTTGAACGTGGTTCACAACAAAATGTTCCACGTTGTCCGGAGAAGATTCGTAGCTATTGAACTCCACTCCCTTATTATAATCACTATAATTATTCATAAATTCATAATTATTATTATTGTTATACCCCCCCCCCTATATTGAATACCATCTCATACAGTTCGGATTTGAGATATTTTTATTAGTACAAAAATCTAGTTATTTTTGTTTATGTAACGGTTGCCTTGGTCAAAAAAAAAAAAAACTGTAGTAATAGCGTATTCCGATAATTTGTATTTTGTTTATTATTACTTTTGGCACGGGCAACGTCGGACGGGACATATCTAGTAGGATACATAATTATAGAGAAAAAAAGCCGATACTAGGGACGGGAGCGGCCACTGTTGTTGGTGAGTAGTTGGGAAGGTAGGATACGTAAGGTTATTTCATTTTTATTTGTATGCAACGATAATACATTGCTCCGAATCTAAATTACGAAAATCACGTAACTCCTTATCAACTAAATCAACAGCCGTTTTTGAAAGTTAAAACCGATCTTATAAACGCCATAAGGTGTTCTAAGCATATTTTTAGAAACTCAAAGTTAACAATTGCATTTAAAAATGTAACCTATTTACCGTGACTCCGACAGTCATCGGATATCGGATACCAAATATGACCTCGGTATCAAATCCGCCATCCCTATTATTTTAAGCTGTTTGTTTAGAAACATGTTATTTATTATTTTCAAAATATTAATCGATTTTTAGGATAGTCGTAAGCTATTTGAATATTTCGAATTAATGTGATAGAAACAATAATTACACTAAGGGTTTACAATAGATGGTCCGCAGGTCAATACTGGCTCGAAGAGAAGAAATAAATGGCTCGCCAAAATGTTTTTACTTTAACGCTGGTTTTCGTTTTCACTACGTGTCTCTTTGCAAATACAGAATAGCGTAGTCTATATTTATGACGTGTTTGGTGATTACGATAGAAATTATTGTTGTTTTTTTTTGGAAGTGTTTAATAATACGGAACACCCAAATAATAGAGTTAACAATTAGTTGATCTTTATTTTTATTTTATCTGGCCCCTCTTAGACACTAATTGCCGACTCCTGAACTATACATTGTACATACATTGCATAATATTACGTTTATTTTGTATACGATTGTAATGATTTGTACGCAGAATAATGAAAATTAGGATTTCATGTTTTTTTTTTTTTTTTTAATTAACTGACGTAACGTATATTTATTGTATAGGGCTCGGATGAGCAGAATCAGTATCGTGGAAAAACATAAAATAGGAGGGAATCTGGCGTAGGTATCTATCGTATAAATACCGTAGCCCAAGATCGGATATTCATCACATACATTTCGCTTTTTGTATAAACACAAATAATTAACTACAAGTATATTTTGTATACATTTAGTTAGTTCCACGTAGCTACATATTTTGAAAATGGCAATAAAGGTAAGCATTTTAAAATCTATATAACAAACAGTAATTTATTTAATAAAAAAAAAACTTACCATCATAGTAACAACAAATTTAAATTGACTTAACCTTACGAAATATTGTATCATATTGTTGTCGTTTACTCCGAATTATGGTTTATTTTAACAGTATATTTATCTTGTCTTACTAATAATATAACTATCGAAAAGAAAGAAGCAAAAGTGCAAGTAATAATATGTTTTTTTTTTTTTTTTTAATACTATTGAAAATAAGATTCTACACAAATTAACTGAGTGTTTTATCAATTTTTTTTTATTAAGTCTTTTTGTTTAAACGTTCGGTGAAAATATCTTAGTTGGCATTTTCTTTTACAAATACCCTTTACTGGAAATACTCACACCCAAAAGGTATAAAACATATTCAAAGTAGTTTTAGTCTGTTTATACGCGATATACGTCTACGTGTTATACTTCTTCGTCTCATTTTCCTTTGCTTTTATACCATTGCGCGGGTGAAGTAGCAAATAATCTCATTCCTGCTGCCCACTATCAATTGTCCTATACAGTCCTCGTAAACTACGAACGTCCTCACATCACTAACCCAATCGCAAATCATTTTCTGTCATATACCCGACTAGATACTCCACACGGTTTTCGTCTGTACACAATATGCATAATTCTTTTTTATTTCACAGATGATCATATTCGCCGCGCTGTGTTGCCAGTTGGTGTTCGCCTACCCGCCGCACTACAGCAGTAACTACGATCACCACAACTACGCCCACGAACCCACCCCGTACAACTTCGAGTACGGCGTACACGACCCGCACACACACGATATCAAGAGCCAACACGAAGTGAGCGACGGACACGGAAACGTCAAAGGCTCGTACAGTCTGGTGGAACCCGACGGTTCTACCCGAGTGGTCGAGTACACGGCCGACCACGAACACGGTTTCGTGGCCAAAGTGAAGAAAATCGAACCGGCCTACCATCACCACGACGAACACGAGTACCATCACGAACCCGTGGTCCATTCGTCTTACACCCCGTACTCTCACCACAAGCTATACTGATCCTGATTCAAATGTTTTCCCGTGTATTCAAATGAACAGAAAAAAAAAAAATATACGTATAAACTTTTCTTTAAAAAATCATGCTCGTTGTAAAATTTATCGACCCACTTATACTCCTTATTGTGTATGAAAAATGTGAAACACTTTGGATGAAAAAAAAAAAAAGAGCTGTTTGTACAGATGGGGAGTACACCATCGTCGTAGAGGGGAAATAAGGAACAAAGGATACATAATTTTATTTTTATCAGTAGGCAATGGTGAAACACGTTTAATGGTACTGAGTGAATTTTTTTTATACACAATTTGAAAGATCGTAAACTATACGATTTTCAAATTAATTATAATGTTNCAAGCATTACAAAAAAAAAAAAAAAAAAAAAAATGTCTACAACACGCTACTCTTATTTTTTTCTGACAATTCAGTACAACTTAAAATGAATTACCCTTTAAACTTTCAAGCATTTCTGTTCAATACATTGCGTATAACTTAAAAACAATTTAATCGCTAACCCTGTATCGTTCCATAAGTAATTTTTTGATTATTATAATTCTAATTTTGAGATTTATCTTTCATTTTGGATATATTTTGAAAAATCAAAAGTGATTCCTCTTATGCACTGACTGGATTTAAAATTAATTAGAATAAGGTCTATTGTCGTCTATAGAAATTCTTGCGTAAGTTCGTGTTACTTAAAATGTGGATTTACATTTTTGTACAGAATATTAAGTGCTCGTATAGATCATGACTTCACACACAATATCGCACTGATATTCGCGGCTTTTTTAATAAAAATGTACATTAAAAATATGCTCCAAGGGCCTTTGATGTGTCATACCAACACAGGTAGGTCATCACATAAATTATCGAAAATAACTAAAAAAAAATGATAAGTAATAACAAGTAGGTTGTGATGTGTGGTCAAAATTGGTCTATTATGTAATCGTAGTTGAGTAGATAATTTGAATATAATTCATTTGTTTGTTTTTATTTCCATTTAAAATATGATAATAAATTTATATGTATCTATTTACACCATGAATAAAAATTGTATAAAAAAAGTTTTATTTCAAAAACATAAATAATGACATAATAATTTATATATCATTACATGTATAATAAATATGCATGGAAATAATGTATATGGATTGATTTGAAAGGATTATTTAGGGCGGTAACCGCTGTAATTCACCAGAAGAATTATTACAATAATAATAATAATAATAATAATAATAATAGTGAATGACCGGTTCTGATTCAACAAATATGATAAAACTGGAATATCACGTACTTTTCGATTAGCGAGCTTAGCATTATGGAAGGGATTTTAAACGGCGAACCGTGGTCGATCGACATAAATACGACGGATTACGAGCATGCGTTACCAGTACCAAACACACCAACAATTACTCTTCATCATCACTAGAACACAGTTCAAAAACTACGAATAAAATGGCCGCCAAGGTACATAATGTTTGACGATTCGACTATTACGTTTAACGCACACGTGACTAACTATAGTCCAATACGTTCGGCCGAAAACCAATTACTTTATTTTATATTTTTTACTAACAAAACTTTAAGATAATATAAATCAATATTTATAAATGTATTATTTCTGATTGAACCGGTACATAAAGTCTCCGCTCTCAAAGGAATTCTGTCTTAGTCATACCCTTTTATTTTTAACCATTCGTTGTTTATAACCTTGCCAATAACCTTCTCTAACATTAGCGTGCATTTCAGATGATCATTGCACGTGACTAACAATAATCAAACAAGATGTGCCGATAAAAGATCGTTTTATTTTTATTATTTTCTAACAAACCATACGAATAATATCAAACTATTTTTTTCAAAATTTATTATTTCTGATTTGACCAGATGACAAATGCAGAATGTTTCTGTTTTAGTCATACGACTTGAATTTGGAAAATTCTTTTTTAATAACCTTACCAACAACACTTTGTCTTACATAACCGTGCATTTCAGATGATCATTCTCGCCGCCTGCGTGGCCGCCGCCGTCGCCCAATACGCCGCCCCAGCTTACCCAGCACCGGCTTACTCCGCACCAAAGGCCTACGCCCCGGAACCCGCTTACGCCCCGGCCCCGTACAGCTTCGAATACAGCGTCAACGACCCGTCCACCTACGACGTCAAGAGCCAATCGGAATACAGCGACGGAAAGACCGTCAAGGGATACTACAGCCTGATCGAAGCCGACGGCACCAAGAGGATCGTCGAATACACCGCTGACGACTACGGTTTCAACGCCGAGGTCAAGAAGGAAGGCACCCCGTCTTACTCCGCCCCGGCTTACAAAGCCGCCCCAGCCTACAAACCGGCCTACTCAGCACCCGCATACCCAGCACCAGCTTACCCAGCANACCAGCCCCGTACAAGGCATACTAATCGCCGACCACTTCGTTCAAACTCTTCAATACAAACCCCCGCAATCGTTGATGAGCTGAACTTTCCGTTATAGAAACAGTACAGCTCATATTCCATTCCTACAACATCGGAATGAAAAATGTTTAATTTGTTGTTTGTTAATTAATAAATAAACTATTAATTTAACATATTGAATATTTTGTATCGTGTTTTTTGTCTATGCATTTGAAATACGAAGAAGTATAACACCAGTATACCACTGCTGGTTAACTTCTAAAATGTAATATTTTTAAGTTTAACTTTGTTTATTTGTGAAAACATTTTGGGAGCAGTTTGCTTTTAAACACGCATAAGTTACTGCAGAAACATAGTTAATAAAACTAAAATTTTAATTTGATCCAGTCTGGTTTTTCAAATAAAAAATATGAAAATTGGTTTATAACGTACAAATAGATCTTTGTTGAAAAAATTTACAATATGCATACCAAATATTAACTATTAATGACACGAGCCTCGAAGGCGATGGAAAAATGACCAAAATTTATTTATATTATGGTTTGATGTTTCTAATTAGGTAGTATTTATAGCTGGAATAAAAACAAAATTAGTAGTAAAGAAGTAAATTAAAAATTGAATAAAACCGTAAATTGGAAAGACAATATTTTTTATTTAAAGACATAAAAAAAAAAAAACATGTATCAAATGTTAATATAAAACGATCAAAAAATAAACTTAAACCCCCTACAGGAAAATTAATATTATTAAATAAAAACATTACTAACATTATTAAAATGTGTACAGTTTTTTTGGCCAAAACCCTATGTTTTTGTTTGTCATAATTTAAGCGTATTTATTATGTTTTTTGTATACAGGAATAAAGTTGAAATTTAAATAATAACCGTAAAATGCACGATATTTCAAAACGTGATTCACACAAAACTTCGCATAGATTTGTATTTTATGGCAACGATATTAGCGTACCCCTGTATTATATCGATTAAATAACTCTACATGTGTCCTACCTTCCCGACTACTCACCTAAAACAGTGGCTGTATGTGGAATCTTCAAATTTCGGTTATGCTGAAAACATGTTCCAGAAATATAATTTAAATAATATTAGTAATCGATTAGATACCGTGCTGGTATTTCGTGTCGAACTCAAGACTTTATTGTATGCAAATAAAAATTGATAATGTGATAATTATCGTGTTATAGGTAAATAGATTATAATATCAAATAAATTGGCAACTAGGGTTCTACAAACAAGTTTAGCGAAAAAATTATATCTATGCTATGCCATACGGTATTGTTATAAGCTTAAAAAATGTATGGCTTTTTATTTAGTTGTTACAGAGTTATAAAATTCGAGTATATTGCATTATATTATCCTTTACGAGATGACTTGTCTGAAGTTACCTGACCCAAAAGAATAATTAACAAAATATTATAGTGTACATTTACCACATTTTCTTTTTCATCCGTGTTACCAGGGTAATTAATAAATCAACAAAATTAATTACTTTTTCTGCTAAAAAATATCCGAAAACCGAATTTTAAGTGATGCTATTCAATAAGGTGGATATAATTGTTGATAATAGTACAATTTTAATTGTTTTATTTGTAATATGACACAACGAACAAAATGTTGCAATAAAAACAGTACGGACATACTTTGCACTAAGGTGCAGTTATGTTGTAGGGAAGTTAGTAAAGTAGGATACAGATGAAGATTAAATTTACATTTGAAGGTTACAAATAAAAAAGGAAAAAACGATTCTGAGGGAAAATCTGTTCATAATATTGCTTTTTCAATAATATATGTTATAATATTTTTAATGTTTACATTGCACATAATCCATGGTAATTATGATTGTTTATGAAATTTAAAAAAAGGAATGATAAAAATTATAAATAAAAAAGTTTACCAAATAAAATATAATTTAATCTTTTAATCTTTTTGAAGCTAAAGAAAAGTGTTTTTCACAAAATTAAGAATGTTAATGAAAATTTTAAAAAATTACACTTTTTATCTACCGCACGTAAAACATTAAAATTAGGAAAATTGT
>CABPRJ010001031.1:19954-64502 GCA_902439185.1 Cinara cedri | reverse complement strand
AAGTAGAAAAATTAGATGCACTAGGCCTAACTAATTCTATTATCGAATTTTTAAATTCATTTGGTTTAGATATTACAAAATGTATAAGTCAATCCTACAACGGTGCATCAGTAATGTCTGGTTCTACCAATGGCGTACAAGTAAAAATTAGAGAAATTTCTAAAAACAAATGCCCTTATATACATTGTTATGCACATCGGCTTAATCTAGTTTTGGTCGATGTTGCTAAATCAGTTGAAATTGTTGACAATAAGATTGGATTGCTTGAAGCAATTTATGCATTTCAATCGAGTTCAACTTTACGTTATAAAATATTTTCTGATGTCCAAAAAGATTGTGAAACAATTTTAAAAGTCCCTCAACCCTCATACTAGATGGGTTGCAAAATATAAAGGTATTCATTTTTTTTTAATTCGTTTTGAACATGTCATAAAAGCTTTATCACAACTGTCAAGTAGTTCAAAAAAAAAAGAGGCCGCAGAAGCCAAAGTATTATTAAACCAATTTCGATCGTTTGTATTATTTGTTTTAACATTTCTTGATAACCTTTTATCAACTATCAACGTACTTTCAATACATTTACAATCTTCTTCTCTCGTTATAATTAAGTGTTTAAATTTAATTGATGCTACAGTAAAAGAGCTTCAACGTTTACGTTCGGATGAATTTTTCTATAACTTTTATAAAAAATCTCAAATTATGGCTTCAAATTTAAATATTTCTATGGATAATTATGAAAAAAGACAGAAAAATATTAATAGTGTACTAAGTGATTATGTAATAACTTCAACAATCGGCTTAAAATGCAATAAAACTACGACTCAAAAATTGCGAATTATGTACTTTACAGTAATAGATAATATGTTGAGTGAAATGAAAAAAAGATTTAACAACAATTCAGAATTTTTAATTGCTATTTCAGTATTCAATCCGATATTGACCAAATTTTTAATTGATGATTTTGTTTTAAAGTGTATAAATTATTATGGAGATGATAATTATTTCTCTGACCAAGTAATAAGTCAAAGCAAATTAGCAAAAAATATGTAAAGTAGTTGCAAAAATAACATAGATTTTTACAACGAAATATGCATTATGGGGCAGTCATTTGGAGAAATTAAAAAAGTCATTGAACGAGTGTTAGTTATACCTGTAAGTTCAGCATCGGCCGAAAGAAGTTTTTCATCAATGAAAAGGATAAAAACTTATTTACGAACATCTATGTCTAATACACGTCTTCATAATTTAGCGTTAATTTCTATTGAGAGGGAGTTAAGACTTACAATAGGACAAGACAGCTTACATAACATCAGTAATAACAACGGAACCAGACTGGTAAATTTCGCCTCTTCGAAAGACCTTATAATTAGTAGCACATATTTTCCCCGGAAATGCATACACAAACATACATGGAAGTCACCTGATGGTAGGACGCAAAATCAAATGGACCACATACTAATAAGCAAAAGGCATGGTAGCTGTATTCAGAAGGTGAGATCGTATAGAGGAGCCGATGCAGATACCGACCACTACCTACTGTATGCAAAGTTCACTCTAAAACTATCAGTAAAATGGAAAATGACATCAAAAAAAGCCACAGAAAGATTCAATGTACAAACATTAGAAAATATCGAAATAAGTAGAAAGTACGCCGAAAATCTACGACAAAACCTAGAAAGGACTAATAGTCACATAGAAAAGACGAATGACAGGAAGGTTTGTGTAAACAGTAGATGGACACAAATAAAACACGTAATGACTTACAGCGCAAATCAAATTTTGGGAATGGAGAAAAAGCAGCGGAAAAAAGACTGGTTCAATGATTTATGTAGTGATGCCATAACCAAGAGAAATGAATTGAGAAAAATATTATTGCAAAATCCCTCACAGGAAAATATCGATATTTTCAAAGAACAAAGTAGGCAGACAAACAGAATTTTAAAAAGAGAGAAACGGCTACATCAAAAGAAAAAGATAGAGGAGATTGAAAGGAATAGATTCAATGCGAGAAAGTTTTTCAATGAATGCGGAAGTATCAAAGCTGGTTTCAAACCAAAGACAAGAATACTTTCAGATGCTGTCGGAAACCTAATCACAGAAGAAAAGGAGGTAGTGAGCCATTTCAAAGAATACTTTTATCAGCTTTTAAATCAACCAGTAGTAGAGGAAACCAACGAAACTGTCTATTACTATACAGCAGAACCAAAGATAGAAAAACCTAAACAAGAAGAAATCGACAATATAATTAATAAGCTTAAGATTAATAAAGCACCTGGAGAAAACAATATAGTGGCGGAGTCACTGATTAAAGGTGGGGCTGAAATAAGAAGAGAAATTATGGAGTTGATTTCAATTATATGGGATACAGAAACCCCTCCAGAGGACTGGAATACTGCAATAATATGTCCTATATTAAAAAAGGGGGGACCGATCAAAACAAAGAACTACAGAGGTATATCTCTATTGGACACGTGTTACAAAGTGTATACGTCATTAATACTAGAAAGGATTAACCCATATGTTGAAGAAATAGTCGGGGAATATCAAAGTGGCTTTAGAAAAGGTAAATCGTTATAGGACAATATTTTTACTCTGAGACAGATAATGGCTAAGTTTTATGAATTTGATAAAGAACTGCACCTTATATTCATAGACTATAAGCAAGCTTATGATAGCATTGATAGAGACAAACTATGGAAAGCACTGGAAGTACTAGGCATTCCTAAAAAATACGTAAGTCTTATAAAAGGATGTAACAATAGAACTGTTTGCAGAGTGCGTTTCCTGCAAGAAATGTCTGAAACCTTTGAGGTGAAATTGGGTCTTAGACAAGGTGATGCTCTATCACCAACCTTGTTTAATTGATTGATAAATGGAAGTATGTGGGGAACGAGTAATATTGGCATACGCAGATGACATTGTATAATGGGAGAAACTAGATATGAAGTCATAAATACTGCGTCCAAACTCTTGAAAGCAAGTAAAACCATAGGGCTGCGTGTAAATGAGGAAAAGACGAAATACTTAATGGTAGCANGAAGAAGCCCAAACATAGACCACATAACAGTAGATGACTATATTTTCAAGAAAGTGGAGGTATTTAAGTACCTAGGTGTTAACATAAATAGCAACAACAACATGCATGAAGAAATCAATGATCGAATAGCATGCGGCAACCGATGCTACTAGTAGTATAAGGAGACTCATTAAATCAAAACTACTGTCACATAACTCAAAGACACTACTGTATCATAACTATTTACGACCAATAATCACATACGCGAGTGAAACATGGCCACTGACCAAAGGAGACGGCAAACGATTAATGACCTTTGAAAGAAAAGTACTGAGAAAGATATACGGCCCGAAATTTAATGCAGAATCACAAACTTACGAAAGAAGGAAAAATCAAGAACTACAGGAGTTATNGGTTCGGCCATGTTTGGAGAGCGAATGGACAAGTAATAAAAGAAGTGTTAGTTAACAAAATAAATAAAAAACGTCCATTAGGAAGACCAAGGACCCGATGGATGGACGTTATAGCTCAAGATATAAAAAACGTAGAAGAGTCATCTTTTGATGACGCATATGATAGCGAGAAATGGAGAAATGTTAAGATGGCAGCAATGGCACTTAATTGGCCGATAAGCTGAGGAAGAAGAAGAAGAAGACTTATAATTAAAAAAACCATTGTTTAATTTGTATTCATTTATTATTCAGTTATATAAAAACTTAATTTTATTTTTTAATATCTTAAAATATTATTAACAAGTCAAACAGGAGGAATAAATTGTGTTGTATTATATTATTTTATAATCATTTTTTCTAATTCAATTTAAAATTTTTATAAAGTTTCAAAATAAAAAATAAATAATGTGTATTGTGTACATATTTTTTAACTAAAATAATTATAACCGGGCCTATCCTACATTTTGATCCTGAGCACGCCTCTGCACTCGTATACATATAAATATACAAGTACATAGGATCTTCCATGAAGATATCAAGATAATCTAATGTAATCTTTATTATTTATAAAAAAAAAACACAATATTTGGTTATCCCCATTATTTTAGGAGATATCGCAATGAATAATCGTGGGACAACTGTATAGTATGTATTAGAGTGGTTTTTAGCATTAAACATAAAGAATTGACGCACAATTTTTTTCTTACCTGGAAATTATCTATATGATACTTTAAATGAGAAATAAAAATAGTTTATCAAGTTTATATGCCACTTTCTTTTTGTTAGTTATGCATTTTTTTTTTTCAGTTTTCTTAAATTTGGTCAAAATATCACTTAATATCTCTTAATATTATTTGACGTACAGTAGGGAAGTATTCTCCACTTTTCTGTCGGTTAAACCAATATATATATATATATATTATTTGATGTTTATCACAAATATTCTAAAAATAGTTGATGTGTATGAGTTTATAGATAAATAAGCCAGTATGGCCCATTTATTTATAGTTACGAACTCGTATATTCAGTATATCACAGATTAAATGAAAACAGATTGTACATTCCATGACTATCGAAAAAAATTATGAATTACTATTTTTTTACTCTTAAAAAATCAAATTTGTGTAACCATATGTTGTCACCTGGTTTTCAGTCGATGTAGTAAATATATTATTAAAATAAAGCAATAGATTAACTTTTAATATAATTTTTGTAATTATTAAGTGTATTTTGTAATGTTCCGAAAATCGTCCACCGCGAAATAGACGATATCAATCTAAACCTATGATAAATTTAAAGCGGTATATGACGCACGAAATACGTACAACCAAAACCCAACGGTCAATCCACTACTCCTCATCGCGGCTACGGTCTAGTGTACGCACAAGGATGCGTCGCTCCGCGTACTTCAAACCTTTGCGACTGGTAACCGGGGTTTTGGTCAAAAAAGATATTTCTAACATATTTAATAATTAGGTATAATGATATTTAATACCATTAATGTATATGAATGCTTAACAATACTGTATCTATATCAAATAAATATAATATTATAATTGTTGAAAACTTACACTAGTTATTGTTGCTAATGATAATCCGAACATAGTAATACACAATATGCCGGAAAACTGCGACTGATTTAAGTTATGTCTTGCAAAGTAAACCTTCAACAAATAGATGACGGGTTTCAAGAAGGAAAGCTGAATAGAAACAATAAGTATACTGAAGTATAAATTTAGTGCTAACATTTGATACATGTAATAGGTATACAATTTTTTAAATTTAAAGTTTTGTTACAGATCTACATTTACTAACCTGTGTGAGTATGCAAATCACCAATAAAACAAAAAAAGCCAAAAAACTGGATAATCTCGGAAAAGGTAGATCAGTTACTGCTCGAGAAATGGCGATGAGAAACATTCCCGGACCTTGAAATTGAAAAAAATCACTTGCGTTCATGTCGGTATTTAGAATCAGATTAAGAATCTTTTAATAAATTTTAGCTAAATATTCTTCTAAATATTTATCAAAAAACAAAAAAACCAAATAATAAAAAGTATGGATAAGGACATGTCAAAGAACAAGAACATTTGGTACTAATAAACAATTTTCGCAAAAATTTGATTTTCGTTATCGCTGACTATTATTTCCACAAAAATGAAAAACGTTCGATTTTTGTTTGCTCCAAATGTATTTCTGCCTACTTATATTATTGTTTAAGAACCTCTAGTTGTATTAAATGGTAAATATAGTATATACAATATGTATAGTAAATCTATAACCAGTGCTATATATGCTAACTAAAATATCAGTAAAAGAAATGCAATTGAAGATTATAAAATTATTTATTATACAAACTATTTCTCGTATGCCACTTTTTATATTCTGAGAGCAAGTTATTTTTTCTAGTAAAATGAGATTTTTTTTGTCGGAAAATCGTATTTTTGTTGGGAAAATACTCAGATTTTTCAGGTAATACCTTAAATGATGTATATTTTTCGCCTAATAGTATTTTGTTTCCAATATTTTTTGAAATTCATAATAAAATTTGTTTATTAATTGTTTTTGAAAATAATTTTATTTAAGCAAATACTACAATTTGTTGAGGTAATAAATACATAACAAATATAACATTTCTTCCCAGTGATAAATTCTTAGCAGTTTTTGTATTCACTTAAAAATTAAACAAAAAATATAAGTATGGAATATCGATATATTTAAATTTATAAGTTGAAATTTTCTGTCAACACGAGCAGTTTTACTTTTAATAATTTCCGAGTTGCCTTGGTTACGGAGTAAAAGAGCACAATTAATACTACTAAATTCAGAACAGTATTTTTTTGTTAAACTAAATAAACCTAAATAAACATCCTATAACTTTTCAACTACCTGACTCAAGTCATGTATACAAATTATAATTTTTCGACCATAAATTATAGGTAATTCAAGCTTCTTACAGAAGTAAACTTGTTTTTAATTTAATAAACTAGTAATTTAATTCCAATGACCTTGATTTAAAAAATGGTTTTGGTAAGGGTTTGAACCCCCAATACCCCTTTTTTGTACAGGTCTGGTAAAGATAAAAAAAAAATATTAACAATAAAATATTATAATAAGTTTGTTAATAAAATATTAACAAAATATAGCAATATTTGGGGGTCAATAAGAATAGCCTCTTTGTGGTTTTGTGGTGACGTTTTGGACGTAATATTAAGGATAGAAAGATACACATTTGTGCAAGAACGAAAAATCGAACACGGAAACGAAAATTGAGTTTTTGACAAAAACAAATATAATTACTGTATCTGACTATAAGC
Source organism: Cinara cedri (assembly GCA_902439185.1). Taxonomy (NCBI): domain Eukaryota; kingdom Metazoa; phylum Arthropoda; class Insecta; order Hemiptera; family Aphididae; genus Cinara; species Cinara cedri. Next base: position 57,717 of record CABPRJ010001031.1, on the reverse strand, counting down.
ATTCGAGTGATGAAGTGATACTTAAATACCGGAAATGAACACTGACTGGAACGTGATGTGAAATTTATATGCCAAAATATTGGCCGTTCCAAAAATGATCAGACTGGCGGCTACAGCACAAATGATGTCCAACAACGCGACGCTCAGAATGCTGCTCAGTATGTTATCCCGAAAGTTACAGTTTTTTCCATAAATTATCAAATGGCCGGTACCCACATCTAACGAGTACAGAACTTGTTCCGCTGCTCTTCGCCAAGACTAAAATAGTACGGTAATGTGAATAATATTAGGAAAACTTGGGCAAGATAGAATAAAATACCTGAAGATCAAGAAAATCGATCGTACTTGGATCGAACAGAGTGTAAAAACCGTCCCAAGCGTCTTTGTCCGTCATTATGATGAACAGCATTATGAAAAGAAAAGGAAACGGTATAATCGAACCAAATATCTGTATCTATATATAAATACACATAATATATAGGAAATATTTTTCATTAATATTTAATAAGTTTTATTATGGCTATTGTAGATTTTCAAAAGTTACGGGATCGTAAGACTTCAATGGACAGATATAGGTATAATAATTGATAGCATATTTTATTTTTAATAAATCATACACATACTTATTTCGTGACTACGAAAGTGTTTAAAACTATTAAGTATTTTACCAAAAACAGTATTTTTCAATGGAATTATTATTTTTGGTCAATGACTATGACAGCTTGATAATTCTTTTATTATAAAATTATGACAATAAGAAAAAAAAAATGGAAAAATATTAAATAACAAAACCAGCCTCTAATAAAAAATGTATTAACTTATCTATGACCATGCCGGATTTAATACTGAGCATGGAGAAGAGGTTGAAGGAAATGTTAAGGGATTATATTGTAACTGATCAAAATTATACGTTTAGTATGTAAATCATTCCTAACTCACAGTACGGCTTCCGAGCTAATCATTCTACTATTCACCCTCTACATCGCCTCACCGATGCCATTTCATCTTCTCTTGAACAAAAAAAATACTGCTCGAGTGTCTTCCTCGACGTCGCTCAAGCTTTTGACAAAGTATGGCACAACGGACTACTCCGTAAACTAAAAACAAACTTTCCAACCCCATATTATTTAATACTCAAATCTTATCTCACTCATCGTTCTTTCCAAATAAATTTAAACAACTCAATGTCAAACCAATATATGATTAACGCCGGTGTACCCCAAGGCAGTGACGTTTCTCCTCTCTTATATCTAATTTACACTGCAGATATACCTACATTCTCTTTCACCATTCTCAATACTTTTGCCGACAACAATTGTATATTAGCCTCGGATTTTGATCCCACAATAACAAGCTTCAAACTCCAACACCACCTTAACTTACTCAAACAAATCTAGCCACATTACTTTCTCCCTTCGCCCAAACAACTGTCCTCCAGTCAAACTTTGCAACCAATTATTACCTCAAACCAACCAAATTAAATACTTTTCGACAAACGATTAACTTGGAAAGACCACATATTTGACAAAAGAAAGAAACTAAACTCCAGATTACATCTACTACGTCTTCTCTTACGATCAAATTTAAACTTTAAACTCAAAATCCTTATTTACAAAATGTTGATCTTTCCTCTATAGTATTATGGTATTCAAATTTGGGGTAATGCCGCCCCAAGTAACATACAAAAAATCCAATCATTTCAATCCATCTGCCTCCGCACTATTACAAAATCCCCCTGGTATGTAAGTAACAAAACCCTTCACTCTGATCTGAGAATAAATTACGTAAACCAAGTCACTAAAACTGCTTACCAAAAACTCCACGTAAAATTTAGCTACCATAGTAACCCTAACATTATTTATCTTGCTTCACAGCACATCCCGGACAACCCCCCACGAAGACTTAAACGAAAATAGGTTAGAGACCTCCTCCATTAATAAATACCCAAGTAGGTAGCTCCATTGGGAGCCCTCCTATATCTTGCGATTTTCATGTTATGTAATTCTCTTCATCATTATTACTTGTGCTTAATTGTATAGTTGTATATTTTTATTAAAAAAAAAAAAAAAAAAAAAAAAATAGTATGTATTGAGGGTTTTTTGGCCCTAATTATGTTTATTCATTGTTTTAATTCAATATGTTATATCATGTAGGTACTTTAACTAGTATGTTTGAAAGTAAATATAATTTTTTTCTCTTGTTTATTTGTTATTATAGTATATGGGCTGGTGTAAGATTATATTAAAATATTTAACATTGCTTATATTAAAGTTTTGTTACGGTATGCTGTTTTTTTTTTAAAAATTTATACAATTTTTGCCCTTTTTTTTAAAATTTAAAATATTCCCCATGACAATAAATGGGTACACTACGTTCCAATACATACAGATCTTTTAATAAGGTTCTCCGGTATGGTCATATTGTGGTCATGGAATTACTAATATTAACATGCAGAACAGTCACCTATAACGCCAGTAGCCACCGTCCCACTGACTATAGAGAGCGTTCTCTCACCATTATACGCCACCTACTATATATTGTAATTCATAGTAATAAGAATCTCCCTCGTTAATATAATTTAATTATCCTAAAGTTGTCAACACTGACCGATGCTATTAGAAAGAGAGGGACCCATTCCCGCCGATAAACCGCCGCCGAAGAAAAAGCCGTTGAACACAGCGTATCATTTTACAGAACCGGACATCGTGCATTTTTCTCACGACTGTATATCTGCATAGATGTTTGGAGAAGACGATCTTTTTCCCTCAACAACGACAGAACAAAACACCATGGCTGCCTACACAATTGTGACACGACAGGATTGCGCGGTGGACACCAATTTGGTAATATGATTCCTCTTTTAAACTATATTTCTCTTAAGAAATTATACCCGCATCTACTGTCTCAGTTCAACTACCGAGTAACATACATCAACAATGCTTCCGCAGAATGAGTAACCAGTAGAAACTAGGGGTGCCTATAAAGTTTTAAAATAGGCCTGCTATATTTTCTATTTGACCACATTTTTCCATCATCAGGCTACAGTTAACAATACAAATTGAAATGTAGCAATGTTGGATTATTTCTAATCTTAATAGAAATGAAAAGTAAATCTGCAAAAAACCTGTAATAATAAAAATAGAACCCCATACTCCAATTAGAACTTGTACTTCAGTTGAACTTTTACTAAAAAGATGGTGGGAAGGTAAGATGCATAAGGTTATTTCATTTATATCTGTAAGCAATAATAATCAATTGCTTGACAAAAAATGATTTTAAGCGCAGTTCGGATATACATAATTTTTGCGATTTCCGTTTAAATTTGATTTCAAAACGCTTAATAAAAAAAAAGAGTTGCCCAATGATTTTGGAAATTTTACCACATCTAGGTAAGTCCAATATAAGTATTATTACCAAGTTTCAAGTCTCTGTGTGTATTTATAATCGAATTAAGTACAGCCAGAAAACTCCCAAAAATTTAAATTTCTTTAGAAGCTTAAAAGTGGCTCAAAAGTTTTAGCAATAATACCAAAGTGATAAAATAAATCAAAAAAAAAGGTATTTTGTGATTTTTTGATTAAATTATTTTTCCTGGTAGAAAACGTCGTTCGTGTTTTTATAAAATAATGAAATCGTGAAATTGTAAGTATTCCTACGTTTTTTTCCACTGAAGTGCTTTTATTTAAAAATAGCATCAAAAATCAAAAAAAGACTTCATAAAATTACCATCTAGACAACTTAAACTTTTAGAAAAGTTACTACACGTAAAAATAAGAGCAAATTTACTAAAAAAAAACGTGTCCACAGTCGAGAAGAAAGAAAAAAAAAGGAAAACAGAAATAAACATCTTAGTAAAACAAATAGCTCGCTAGCTCGGAATCTAAAATGATGGTATTTTGTTAGTCGTACGGACAACGGAATTGTGACAATGGCTTCTACTGATGTTGGCACTGAACCCAAATTACTGTCAAAAGATATTCACTAAAACATAAAAAAACACATAAATGTTACTCACCCGAATGGTGGCTACTTTTTACTTGGACGCTATACAAAAAGCATTTTCTGAACAACTTTCCCAGTTGGATTTCCGTCGTGAAATAGTAGTGCTGACCGATCTAAAAAGATATGGTTACAGGTTCGATGGGTGCAGGAAGACTATTCAAATCTTTGTCTTCTCTAGACAGTCGTATTTCGGATGATCATAAATATGACCGCTTGGATCACTTGGTTTCGTCTACTCAAGGGAAGAAAAGATTATGTGTACAAGAAGGCTGTAAATCAGTTGGACGAATAATGTGTGTCAAATGTAATGTCGGATTGTGCATTAACTGTTTTGTTGGTTTACATAAAAAATAAATGTATACATTATAATTAAATTGTATTATATTCATCGACATATATTATTAATCTGTTTATTAAAAGAATAAAAACAAATTATTTCTAGAATTATATTATTTGTTCATAATTTATAATTTTTAAAACTAAATTTATATAAATTAATACAAATCTGCAAAATCGGTAGTGTGTTCCTAGCGTTATCATATATTCACGGAGCCCATCTCAAAAATCGATTAAAAAAAAAAAATGTTATCTTTTACATTGCCACACTAGGTAGTTTTTTAGTAAAAATGTATTTTAAACTTTTTTAAAAAATGTCGGCTTTAATGGGTTAAAAATTAATTTACTTGTGTTGAAAGTTATATAAAATATACTTATGCCCTTCCCCTGGGAGCACGATATACACGATATACCCTTCAGATACACAAGCATTATCTGAAAACATTTTGACAAAAACAAAATAAAATTTTAATTTTAATGAAATCCCGTGAATTTTGCTTTTTCCGAAAGAAAAACAATTGGTATTAGAATAATAATATTGTTTACATACATATTTCATTAAGTTGCTGGTCGCGTTAAGCAGGGAAAAGTTGATAATCCACGAAACGGCGAGACAACCTAATAATGGTACGTTAACATTACCGAGTCCGTTGTACAGAACGCTTTTGTCCATTTGTACGATTTCATTTCTAAATGAAAAAATTGTTTTCTTAACACAACGAATAAAATTGCAGTTTTTTATTTTCTTAGTAGGCGTCACACGTGATTGTTAACTGAAACTTACAAATAGAAATTTTCCATCGGCACGCAGAGTTCGATACCCACCGATTTGGTGCCGTTTTTGGTGAAATGTTTACGCTCGTCTATGCATTGGGAGGTGTTATTAACAAAACCACAAATTTTCCATGGCAGCTGTGGTTCCGACAATGACCAGTACATGTACAAAAGGCATCTGGACTGTATGGGGCTATAGCAAATAACGTTCAAAAGACAAATATAGCTCATGGCTAAAGCTACGCCTAAACAAACAATATAACATATGAAAATATAATATACCTGGTAAATACGTTGTATACTGCGATAAAGTACCGCGTTTATCGTAACAATTATTTAGTTTATGTTATTTATATAATATGATATTTGACGTATGTTTGAGCAGATATCTCTTTCTAAGTAACTATTCGTCTCACGGAAAAAACGATTAGAATGATAACTATGATTCCCCTAGCGACTTATACTAAAATGAATTATTTTTTATTGTTTTGAAGACGATTTTATTTTATATTAACTACGAAACTTAAAAGGAGGATAATCCGTTATTATTATTTTTTTTTATCAAATTTATCTACTGTTTAATCGTGTTTAATATAATTAATATAAAATATTCTTTCTCATGTTACCCGTTCATCTAAAATATTTTTACTTCCTTTCCGCTCTACTAATTACAAACTCAATAATCCGCTTATGTCTACTGCCAATTCCAACTCTCCTTCTTTTGTTCTTAATTTTTTTTTGTAATCTTAAACCAACACTTTTCTCTACTTCAAACCAAATATGCCCAGCTTGCAATTTTTCTCGCATTTTAATGTAATTTGAATAACTTGTAACTTTGTTGATGTGTGGGTGCAAGTCTGTTATTATAAATAAATAAATAAATAATATAAAGGTTAATTCCTGCCTCAAGGTTCCTCAAGGAAGTCATCAACACAACATCTCAGCTCATAAATGCAAGTAAAGAAATAGGATTTCATGTAAACGAGGGGAAAATTAAATACTTGGTCGATTCGAAAAGACCTCCAAATATAGATTTTATAGAAGTGAATAATTATAAATTTGAAAAAGTTGATAATTTTAAGTTCTTAGGTGTGAACATCAATGATAAAAATGATATGTATAGAAATAAACGAACAGATCACTACTGGGAATAGATTTTCTTTCAGTATTATCAAACTCCTGAGATCTAATCTACTATTTATATAATTAAAACAACTACTATACCATAATTACCTTCGACCGGTAATAACATATGCCTGCGAAATCTGGTCATTGACCAAAAGTGATAGCAGAAGAATTATCACGTTCGAAAGAAGTGTTAGGAACCATATATGAACCAATCATTAACCCAGAAATACAGATATATGAAAGAAGAAGTAATGAAAATATATAAAGGCTCAATACTAAGCCAGACATACTGTCTTTTATTAGGAGAAAATGACCAGAATGTTTCGAACTAACTAAAAATGTGCTAGTCAACAGAATAAACAAAACGGCCTTTAGGACGACCAAAACCCGATGGATTGATGTAGTTACCAAATATCTATAGTAATGATAAACCAGACAGCGTATAAGAGAGATGGTATTTAGATGTAAGGGCATGTGCATACATTTACATAAACTTACTTTACAAAATTGTTAAATTAATTTTTATCCACTGTGAAAAAATACCAATGGATTATAATATAGAAGAAAGAAAAATTGTGAGAAACAAACAGAAAAACTGTCCTAAGGTAATGGAGGTGGGTGCAGCCACTGTTATAGCAAATTTAATGTATACCTATATAACCTGTAAGCAACAATAAACCATTGCTAACAAAAAAAAGATTCTGAGCGGAGTGCAGTTGATAGTGTCAACAATATAAATGTTGCATTATGGTAAAATAATTAAATAGGCATTATATATTCTCTTTAATAATATAGGATGATTCACTAAGCGTGCTAACCCCATTTTTTTATATATTTAAATTCTGATTTTGGAAATTTTAAACATTGTTATAGATAGGTAAAACCTTGGAGAGAAATAACGGATCCTCTATTAGACGGAATCCTTATAATGGAAAATGTTAATAGTCCCGGTTTAAATAATACATGAAATTGACTTTTTTAAGACGGAACCTCTACAAAACTGAAACTGACAATTTCCGTGGCTCAATAAGTATAAATACTTTGTTAGATGGAGAGTAAAATAATTTAAAGATAAATAACAGTTATGTAGGTACATATTATATTTGGTAATTGGGTAATGTAAATTTTATCATTATCTGAAATATCGTTCAATGTTATCGCTTCACGATTGTCATATTGATTTATCACCTTGTAATAATCGTGCACACGTATAGTATAGAAAAGATTATCTAAGATTAAATGTATGTAATTACATTTTGTAAAAGTGAACTGTTCAATCATCTGTTATCTGTTAACCATTCGTGTTGTTTAGTAAACGTGCAGTGCTCGAACGTATGTTTTATTGTTGTGTTTTGTTTGTTATTGTATTCTTTTAACTTGCTAATATACTACGTACAGCTCTGAGTGTGTCTGTTAAAGTTAAATTTATCGAGGTGAAGAAGAGAGAAAAACTAAGTATGAAGGAACTTATTACAATATTTAAATGTGGAAAAACTCAAATTTACGACGAGATAAAAATTAAATAAATGGATCAATTGGTGAATAGCGAAAATTCGGGGAAGAGTAAAATAGTTGACCGAAAATTGTAGAATAGTTTATTAGCAGTGGGTCAAAATATTTGCTAATTTCCGGTCCAATTTTACAAATGGTTGCGTTATTTTAACTCGGGTATCTCAGGTTTTAGAATCTAAGTATAGAAATTTCCTGATAATTTTAGATAATGCTGCATGTCACCTAAAATTAAATTATCTAATATGAAAATACTCATGCTGCTTCGAATCAGTCATCCAACTAATGGATCTATGAGTGATTTACACGTTTAAGTCTTATTATCGTAAGTTTTTGCTACAATTAATGTTATGTAAGATGGACAATTGCTTTTCAGCCAATCGGTTCGCTAAATAAATAAGTGTCTTGGATGCAGTCAACTGGATAGCGTTGGCTTGCAACAAAGTAAAATTTGAATGTGTGTAAAATTGTTTTCGTAAATCAAGGTTTCTTTCAATTGAAGAAACCAATATAGATTACCCAGAAAATTCTTTAAAATAAATGAATGAAGAGTGCCTTACAGCCAATGTTGATTTAGAAGAGTTTATTATATTTGGTAATAAATTAGAAACGCACCAAACTTACGATTTGGCATTTTTAAAAGAAGAGGAATTTCAAATCGTAGAAAACAAGGATGTTGACATCGAGACTAGCGATAAGCCAAATAAAAGATTTTAAAACCGCAATCCCATATTTAGACGAGTTATAAAAGTTTTCAGATACAATTCCAAATTCAAATCTATTAAAGCTAACAATAAATGCACGAAAATACTTTAAATAAACGTGCTGCTCTTATGTACAAAAAGTAGTCAAATATTACAAACTATTTTTCTTAATTATAAAAAAGTAATATCTAATATGTTTTTTTTTCAGTTCTTAGTTTTGATTTTTTAGCACATATTATGTATTATCACATAACACATTTAAATATTAGTTCATATATTATAATCTAGAAGTATAAATTTACGTTTGTACCAAATATTTATCTAAAATATAATTGTTTTAACACATATACACATTCTTGAACTTCATATTTTTTCTACCACTCTATAACGGAAAAATGTGTTGGTCCTAAGTGATTCTGTTTTAGAGAGGTTAGGTTTTACTGAATTGGATATATTATAATATTTAGGAGTATCTTGTGGTGATACCAACTTTGGTTTTTCAAATGAAATCCTCTATTGAAAATTCCAAAAATAGATAGAGTATAACTTTGAGTATTCAAAGTATACATTTGAGTACACATTTTGGTGTTATAATTTTGGTTTCCGTAAACCCGTTGACGAGATATTTCACTTTTCAGTTTAGGTAGAGGGAGTCAGTACCATGCGAGCAGCCGTACCTAACGTACGTCTGTTATCGTCGCTCCATTAATTACCGCTGTCTATCAGTCGATTTTTCCCAAGTTAACATATAAAACCGTAAACACGTTATTTTATTATTTATTATTATTGACCAAAAAACGTCTATAAAATCTTTATAATGTGAACCGACTCAATTCGTAATAATTTTCAAGTGTCTTATTAACTACATCCGCGCAACGGAGGGCAACCTTCGCCCTTGAGATAAACATGCCTAAATCGCCAAATGTACAAACTTATAATATAAATAATAGTACTATTAATAACAAAAAAAAAACAAAACTATTATACAGGATGCTCGCTTAAACAGCCCTTCAAATAAGCCCGATTCAAACAGCATTAATAATGATGGTCGGCCAACGCAAATTAATAAATGTAATCTTTCCAGCTCCTCAAACTTAGCATCCGAACCACCAACTTTGAATCCAAATATGAATATTATTCAAACAAACCTTAAAATAAAAAATTTTTGTTACACGTAACAGATTCAAAATATTTTCCCAAGATGACCCACTTGAAACCATTTCTACTACTAAAAATATACCCAACTACCTTAAACCTAATTTTTTTTGTTTACGGCCTTTTAGACCACACATCCAAACATAATTGCCTCCATCCTTCACGATTTTGTGCTAGTATATGCCAATCTTCCTCCGGGTAGAAAACTCTTACATCTTTTTTGACACAGTCCTCCCATCGCATTCTGGGTCTTCCTAGTGGTCTTTTCCCTCTTGAATTCTCTTGTAAGACCGTCTTTATCATAGCATCAGGTTTCTTCCACACATGACCTGCCCATTCCAATATTTTTCTTTTTATCTCCTTTACTATATCCGGTCTGTTATATAAGTCATATAACTCCTCATTATGTCTTTTACGCCATTCACCTGTTTGCGGGTCATGATATAGTCCATAAATCCTTCTTAATATTTTCCTTTCAAAGACCTTCAGTTTAGACTCATCATTTGTCCTTGCAGTCCAACATTGCGCTTCATAAAGTACTATTGATCTTATTAGTGTGACATACAGCTGAACATTAAGTGTCTTTGAGAGTATTCTTGACTTGAGTGAGTTCCCCATTGCGTAATAACACTTGTTACCCATTTGGATTCTTTTAAGTATTTAATACTCCATATTGTTTGAATGGGTGATCATTGTAACTATAAGGACCTACCTTTAGAAACTCTTCTGCTTGTCTTCCATACCGTTGTCTACTTATTTTCATATATTCTGTTTTCTCTTCATTAATTTGCAATCCAACTCTTCTCGCTGCTGTTATAAGTCTTTCACACAGACTTTTCACTGTATTTATATTATTTCCTAAAAGCACTATATCATCTGCGTATGCTAAAATACTTATTGTTGTTCCATCGAGTTTCACCCCTTCATCTGGTGAGATATTCATCATTCTAATTACTTTTTCCAGAACTAGATTAAAAATAATTGGGGATAGTGCATCACCTTGCCGTAGGCCTGTATTCACCTGAACTTCTCTTGATAGTACATTACCAACTTTCACTTTTACCATGGTCCCATTTAAAGTGGCTTTAATTAATCCTATAAGCTTTTGTGGGATGCGGAAATGTTCTAAAATTTTGTATATACTTTCTCTGTTTATACTATCATACGCCTTTTTGAAATATACAAAGGTGTATGTAGTTCTTGATCGAATTCCCAGGTTTTTTGAGCTAGTTGTCTTATAATAAATATTTGATCTATTATGGATTTATTTTCTCTAAAACCACCTTGATAGTCATTTATGATATTTTTTGCCAAAGGTTTGATGCTATCTAGAATGCAATACGATAAGATTTTATAGGTCATATTCACTAAGGTAATACCTCTATAGTTGCTGCATTATTTTTTATCATCCTTTTTGTGTATAGGGCAAACTAATGCCATATTCCAATCTTTAGGGACCTCTTCAGTATTCCATATTTTCTCAATTAGTTTATGAATCATCTCAATCATTGTTTCATCGACATATTTTAGGATTTCGCTAACATATGGTAGAAGCAGTCCACTAAATACCAAAAAATTAGAGAATTAAACACAAAATTAAAGATGTACCATAGGTGTTTCATATTCACAATTATTTGGTTGTTCTTGTATATAATCAGAAATTTCTTCAGGATCTTCTCCATTAAGCAGCTGTTTAAAATATTCTGCCCATCTCTCTGTTATTTCCATCTTTGTTGTTATCAGTTCTCCATCCTTATTTCTTATAAATATTTCATATTCTTTATATCCTTTTCTCTGTTCATTTTCTGGTATAATTGTCTACTTCTGTGTGCTCTGTGATCTAATTCTGCCATTTCTATAATTTTATTTATATATTTCCTTTTTTCTCCTCTGCAAATATTATGGGCTTCCTTTCTTCTTGTAGTGTATCTTATTCCGTTTAGTTGGTTTGTTGTATCCGTTAACCATTTTAATCTCACCTCTTTTCTTCTTATTATTGCTTCTTCGCACACTGAATTAAACCATGGTTTCTTTTTTGATTTCCCTTGTTTTCCGATGATTTCCTCTGATGTCTTTGTAATGATTTTTTTTTAAAATCTCCCAAAGCGATTCAATATTTCGAGTCTCATTTATATCTGTTAGTTGTGTTAATCTCCTCACTTCGGTTTGAAAAGCTTTACACATCTTTCATTCTCGAGCTTTGTTATTTCATATTTTACACAGTTGGAGTTATTAATCTGTTGTCTCGCCTTTAGCTTGATATTGAACTTCCCAACTACCAAGTAGTGGTCTGAGTTACAGTCCGCTCCTCTATATACTCGTACGTCGTTGATAGCATTTGTGAATCTCTCATTCACTAGGATATGGTCAATTTGATTGATATGTTGTCCATTTGGTGATCTCCACGTACCTTTGTATATATCTTTATGGGGAAACATTGTACTCATTATCCTGAATCCTTTGCTAGTTGCAAGGTCTACTATTTTTATACCATTATCGTTTGTTGTTTCGTGTAAGCTATACTTCCCTATGGTAGGTTTAAAGAACTGTTTTTCTTAAAGAACTTTTCCTAATTTCGCATTTATATCACCCAGTATAATTCGTATTTTGCTATTGTTTATTTTCGTCAAGATATCTTCTACCTCTGTGTAAAATTCTTCTTTTTCTTCTTGTGACTTCTCCTCCATTGGTGCATGTACCAAAATGTTTATGTGTTTATGTGTTTATGTGTTATGTTTATAAATACTATATCAAAAAACTTGGCCTTAACTACAAGAATAGCAATTCTATAGTTGATAACTTTGAACTCTTTTATCGTATGCACTAGGCTTTTGTGTACTGCGAAACCAACCCCAAACTGTCATCTTTCATTGCACTTGCCATACAGAATAGTGGTATCATTTATGTCTATGGTGCCTTCGTCACTCCATCTGATTTCTTGTAATGCTACTATCTTGACTTTATATTTCTTAATTTCCTTGACTACACTTATAGCTGTTCCAGGTTGGAACATTATCCGTACATTCCATGTTCCAAAGAGTAAATCCTGTTTCCTGTGTCCGTTCGTTCTTCCATTGAATCTATATGTTCAAGGCTTGTTGTTGTTTGGTTCCTGAATAACGCGCGACAGTCGCTATGAAGCATTTATGAAAAATACTACATTACCACGACCGTACGTGTCCGTCTGGTGTAATTTGCTTTCGTAGCAGTTGGATTGTTAATTCAAGTTTTCTTAAATGACTAGTTTTTCAGTTTTGTGTTCCTTTTATTTTTAACAATAGAATAATTTTTATTGAATAATAATAAACGTCGTGGTGAAGAAAATTAAGAAAGTATGCTCTCAACCAGCCACGGCTCGATTGTTAAAAAGCGAAAATATCGTAAATATGATGATAGTTATTTGGAGTTTGGTTTTACGTCAACAGAAATTAATGGTGAATAGAAACCATTGTGTGTATTGTGTATGAAAGTTTTAGGACCAGAATGAATGTTGCCTAGTACATTGAAGCGCCATTTAGAAGCAAATCACAAGCACGCAGTAGGAAAATCTCGTGTTTTTTTTTCTAGAAAGTTAGGAGAACTCGTACTGGAAAAACGTACGTTTTTCAAAAATGCATAAATACCAAAAAATGCTTTGTTAGCTTCATACAAAGTGGCTTATAGAAACTCTAAATGTAAAAAACCTCATACAATTGCAGAAGAGCTTATCCTACCAACTGCAGTAGATATGGTGAATATTATGGTAGGGGAATCTGAAAGGAAATTACTTTCAAATGTGCCTTTGTCTTCAACACTGTCAGTCGCAGAATAAATCAAATGTCAGAAGACTTCAATGATTAATTGATAGAAAAAATAAAAAATAAAGTATTTAGGTTGCAGCTGGATGAAGTTACGGATAATAATAAGGATGCTAATTTGTTATGTTATGTGAGGATCATGAATGGTGATGAAATGGTAGAAGACCTACTTTTTTGTAAAAGTATTACAAGTGCCAAGTCTCAGAACTTATTTGAAATAATAGATAATTTTATGTCTGAAAATAATGTGGATTGGACTAAGTGTGTTGGTGTCTGTACTAACGGCGCTCGTTCCATGTCCGGCTCTTATGGACATATTTGAAGCAAAGCCCCTGATGCGCTATGGACCCATTTTCTAATACACCGAGAAGTACTTGCTTCAAAGTATCTAAGTCCTGCATTAAACCAAGTTTTAGAATGTGTAGTGAATGTAGTCAATTTTATATAAACTCGTCCATTGAAGTCGAGGTTTTTCAAAAAACTATGTGAAGAAATGGGAGCTGAACACACAAGTTTGTTGCATTACAGTAGTGCACGATGACTTTCTCGTGGTAATATTTTATTACGTACGTTTGAACTGCGGCAGGAAATATATGTATTTCTTAAGGAAGAAGAACACAAAAACGCCAATGAATTTTCCGACGTCGATTTTTTTAATGAAATTAGCATATTTGTGTGACATTTTTGAAAACTGAATGCATTGAATATCTCTTTGCAAAGAAAAAATATCCACATTTTGAAGTCTATTGAAAAAATTACAGCATTTTTAAAAAAACTCAAAATTGTGGAAAATAAAAATAAATGAAGGTGACAGCAAGGATGCTTTTCCCATAATGCAACAGTTTTCTTGCTCTAATAAAGCTGAAAACTCTCTAGATATGAAATCCATTTTTCAAGATCATTTATCACAACTAGTAATCTGGTTTGAAAAGTATTTTCAAAATTAAAATATTGGTAAATTGTCATGGATTCAAGATCCGTTCAACTCCATGGCTCTGATTTTGATTCTATTGAAGAAGAAGGTCTGATCGAGTTTTCTTGTGAAAATAGTTTGAAAGAGAAATTTTGTAGAATGGATTTAATAAAATGTTGGATTTCAATGAAAGATGAATATTCTCTATTAAGTGATAAAGTACAGCGAATCTTAATTCCGTTTTCAACTTCTTACATGTGCAAAGCTGGGTTCTCGGTGGTTGCAGTTATAAAAAACAAGTATCGATTAAAAATAAATGTGGAAAAAAGAAATGAGAGTGGCTGTGTCTACTTTGATTCCAAGGTTTGAAAAATTGTGCAGTGCATCATTACAATTCATCCCATTAATTTAATGTTTTCTAAAAATTTATAAAATCTTAATAAAATCAAATTTTTAAAATAATTTCTTTGTGATTATAATAAAATAAAAATGTAATAATTAAATAATATTTTCTTTTATTATCCTTAAAATGTTCTATTATTTATTTTATTTTAAAAAATGGTGGTCGGTTTTATCAGGGGTGCTGTGACAAAAATTCAGTTCTAAAAAGGCGCCGTAAGACAAAAAAGTTTGGGAACCGCTGCACTAGAGCATACTGTGGTTACCATCCCTGTTGTGTTTGTTGTAGAGCGTATCATCAATCATCTGCATGCCCGAATTCACGAATCTTCAACGTAGAAAAACACCCAGCGCACCAAGTAATTGTATAAATAACAATTATAAATCCTAAAACTAAATCCATTAATGTACAAGGTAGCCATCCACCAAATCACACTCACTCTAATCCATAAACGAAATCTTACGCTCAGACTAGGTCCAACATTCCAGTTAACGACACTTCACCCCCTTCCAATGAAACTCATCATCCTGATTTAAATAAATTAATGACCAGTTTTTAGACGAATTTAAAACTTTAATTAATCCACTTATAGCTCTATTGACTATATTAATTTCCAAGCTCCTCGACAAATAATGGCTAGTAATTATAATAATTCTGTTACTGACAACTCGCTCTTAATATTACAATTAAATGCTAATGGACTTTAAAATCATGTCCATAAACTCGAATCTGTACTTATTAACAAACACATTGATATTGCACTCATTTCCGAGACTCATTTTACACAATATTCGTATATACCATATTCCTGGGTATACTTTAATTAAAACAAATCACCCATATAACACAGCACACAGTGGTGCTTCTATTTTTGTTAAATCCACTATAGAATTTTATTCCTTGCCAAATTTTTCCCAGGCTTTTCTACAATCTTGTGCTATCAAATTAAAAATAAATAATACACCACTCACCCCCTAAACATATCGTTACTGACATACAACTACTTGACTACTTTAGCACATTTAATAACTATTTTGTTATAGGCGGCAATTTCAATGTCAAGCACCAGTAATGGGGGTGCCGAGTAAATAACCCACGTGGGGTCACCTAGTATAATTTTACAAATTTAAAAAAATTTAAAGTTCTAGCCCCACCTACATGTTGGCCTTCGTCTTCACAGAAAAACCCGGATATTCTAGATATTTTTGTGACCAAAATACCGAATAACTTATTTTGCACTACTAAAAATTTACTTGATTTTAATTCAGATCACTCATCAGTGCTCCTAACTCTTAATACTTCCCCAACTTATAAAGAATCCAATAAACTATTTAATAAATTCACAGAACATTCGAAGTTTATCGAACTAGTCGATAAAAAAATAAATTTAAACATAAAACTAAAAACGCCCAATGACATAAATTTGGTGATCCACAATCTTACAAATGTTATAAAAAATGCTGCGTGGTTAGCTACAAATACTTTTCCAGCTCCTCCCTCATTAGATCTACTACCTCTGCACATACGTAACAAAATTGTCGAAAAACGGAGAGTAAGAGCTTTCTTCCAGCGCACTCGACACTCTTGTCATAATCTAATTTACAATACATTGGCTAATTTCCTGAAAAAATGCATGCTAAACTTAAGGCAAATGTTTGGCAAAATCACTTAATGAAGCTTACTCCCAACGATGGTAATCTCTGAAGGGAAACAAAAAAAACACTTCACTATAAATCGCCAAATCTCCCTATAAAAAAATCAGCCTCGCCATCGTCGACCTTGAAAAAGCTGAACTTTCGAAGGAGTATCTTTCTCAAACTTTTCAACCACACTCTGATATAATTGGAACGAAAATATGAATGCGGTGGAATCGTTCCTAAATTCTTCCCTTCCTCTATTTCTCCCTGTCAAGTAATTTTTATCAAATGATGTAAAATATGCCATACTACAATATTCACTAAACAAATCACCAGGCTATGATCGCATTACTGCGGAAATAGCCAGATCCCTTCCAACTAGAGCTATTGTCCACATCACTCACATATTTAATGCTTCACTCAAACTTTCTTATTTTTCTCTACTTTGGAAATTTTCCACTATAATCTTGTTCTCTAAACCTAATAAACCGCCGGACATTCCATTATCTCATCGACCAATCAGCCTTCTTCCATTTTTCGCTAAAATCCTTGAACGATTAATTCTGAAACGTATCCTGCTCATCATTACTGAAAAGAATATTCTTCCAAAGACCCAATTCGGCTTTCGGGCATCTAACTCAATCATACACCAAGCTCACAGGGTTGTAGATGTCATTTCCTGAAAAAAAAAACTTTATTGCAATTGTGTGTTCCTAGACATGCACAAGTCTTCGATAGAGTATGGCACGATTGCCTTTATGTAAACTTAAGCAATTCCTTCCACCCACTTACTACCTGCTCATAAAATTCTATCTAACGGATCGACATTTTCAAGCTCACTACAGATTCGCTCTTTCCTATAAATGCTGGTGTGCCTCAGAGTGGTATCTTATCTCCAATAATCTTTAATAAATTTGTTTAAATTTGTTTGTTAAAACTCAACTTAACGCTATGGGAAAATGGTTTACAAAATGGCGATTTAAAGTTAACCAGAATCAATCCGTTCACACAACCTTTACCCTCAGACATACTCCTTGTCCTGGTGGTGTTCTTTGCGGCATTCCAATTCCCTATTCTCCAAAAATCAAATACCTCGGCCTTACTCTAGATCAAAGGTTAACGTGGGCTCATCACATCAAAACTAAAAGATTAACTCTGAATCATCATCTCCGCTTGCTCAAACCTTTACTATTCAATAACAAATACACCTCTATTAGAACTAAACTGCTTATATACAAAGCACTTAAACATCAAACATCTTAAAAATCCAAATATTTCAAAACATAGCGTGTAGAAAACTGATAAATGCTCTACCCTACGTGTCAAATCATACACTTCACTGATTTAAAACTTTAAACAATAAATGACGAAGCAAAAATATTTTATAAAAGATTTCATTACCGTTTAAATTATCATTCAAATCAACTTATAAAAAATTTGGCCACTCCCACAATACCTGGAAATCCTCCAAGACGTTTGAAGCATAAGTGGCGTCATGATCTCCTTAATTAAATTAAATTATTTTTAAGCTAATGGAAAATGTTATCAATGGGTAGCTTCTTTCATCAAAACCTCATGACCTGTTAATTTTTATCATATATTTTTATTGTGTCAAGTAAATGATACAGATTTTTTATTAATTGTGGAAATAAAAAAAAAAAAAAAGATAGAGGGAGAGCAATGGAGTACCATTTATGTAGCGGCACGGCATAGCGCAGCGTTTTATTAGTGTTTTACTACCTCCTTCAAGTATTTGAAAATATTGACTTTAACCACACTTAAAAATTCCAAAAACCACAATTTGAATACATATATGCAAAATTTAACCAAAACAATGAAGCACGATTAGTGATTTATCCTGTATATGATGTTTAATGGACCAATTTCCCTATGTTTTTCATGGTTTTTCACACTTGTTGAGAAAAAAAATGGCTTCCCTTAAGTACTTTCCCAGTGAGATTTCATTTCAGAAAAAGCATTATCTTTGTAAAGCAGAACAAAATTGCTGCTAGAAAAGTTGTAAGAAAAAAAGCCGTAATATTTTTCAACTAATACTTACATTTCGCACATTTTTCAGATTTTCCTCAGTTTTTTCGGTTTTTCATATTTGTTGAGAAGAATCCTGGGAAAATTAAAAAACCACCTCTCTAAAGTACCATCCCAGTGAAATTTTCTTTTAGAAAAGTTGCTACACCTAAAATCACAGCAAGATTTCTGGTAGAAAAGTTATGCAAAAATAAAAAATTAATAAATAAACATCTTTGTATAAGCATACGCTTCTTCAATCCACTCAGAATCTAAAATTGTGTATTACATTTTCAATATTATTACCATGTATTAAAAATAAAAAAGGTATTATGTAATCGGAATTTTTATTACACAAAAATAACGGTTTCCCCTCTGACAAGGAAAAGTAGACCGATACAACAATATTTACTATTCAGTGATATTACGATCCATGATTTCAAGAGCGAACAGAACTTTACAACAAATATACAACGTTGCAGGAAACCTAGTTAACTCTGTAATACTTCAAGCCATACTAGTCAATACGAGTTCATTATAATGTACGTATACATTTTACGCAGTAGGTACATAATACACCATATAAAAATAAATGTAAAATAAATTTTCTTACAAACTCTTCGATAAATATCGTTATGAGTTTTGATTTCTATGGTTCTGTTCGGAAATCGAAACTGTTTTTATCATTAATATTATCACCTTTGCCGATGGGTACCATATCACCGAGTGCAGTAGGTCCTCTGCCCGAGTACTGTCCCAGAGCCGTTTCCATAAAACACCACGGAATACCGATCAGCACGACTAGAATTAAAAACTGTACTAAAAACGAACCTGTGAAAGAATACCGTAAAAAATTAATAAAATACAAAGTTTGATAGGATTAAGTATATGTAAGTACCAAAAAAGAGTTAGGATGGGAGGTCGTATAATCCTAGAAAGTAACTTCACGGACCGTATCAAATAATATCTTCTTAAAATATTTATCGAATTTATAAAATAATATTTATAGTTACGGAAATTATAATTTTTTTATTTAAATGTTTTAATAAATATTTTTATTGTAAAAGCAAAAAATATTTTATAAAATAATAAATAATTTATTCAATCAAGTTTTATTTTATTATTCCTTAACATACCAGCAATTGATTAATAAGAGCGATTTATTACCTAAAAAATAAAATTATTATATTGGTTAATGATACTTGTCAAAATATCAAATAGTATTTTAAAAATATTTATTTTATTCTATACAATAAAATAATTTATTGATTTAAATAAAACAATTTTTACCTTTATCAATTTATATATATTATAATCAGATTATTATCTGTTAAAAGTTAAAACCAAAATAATCATTATTACATTTTTTTTTAATAAATATACACAATATTTTCTAGGGCTTACTTTAAGGGTTTTTAGAAGTTCGTAAAACTTAAAGTTCAACCCCTTCCCATAATCGCAAATATTACTCACTGTGTATTGTGTAATATGTGTGTGTAGTTTGCTAATTTATAAAAAACTTACTACAAAACTTATTATTGTGACTTTTAATTTTTAATAACCCAGTTTATATTTATAAAAAAAAAAAATATTGAATACAAAAAATTTAAAAAATATAAATATTACAACTTTATATTTTGATTTTTTTTTTTGGACAAACCTCTTCGTCTCCAGTAGAATATTATTTTAAATTTGAATTTGAGGTTTCTTCTCACTTATGCCCTTGAAACACTCCTGTTGCTTAGCTTTTGGTGTATATCGTACTCGACGGTCTAATGTATTAACCCAACTAACTATAGATGGCCTTGGATCCCATGACATTAATGTTGGCATATTTAAATGTATATGTAGATAATACCTCTCGTTTTGAATACTGAGATTCTGACGATCAATGGATTTTAATATGTTACTAGTAATAATCAGTATTTTAACATCTTCACTGTGTAGTTTTGCAACCAATATTCTTGTAAGTATTTTCAGTACATTTTGATAGTATTTTGAACCAGAAAGCGATTTGACAAATCAAAGGTTTGATAGATTTTTTATAGTTTTTTTCAAAACTTATATATTATTATCTTCAAGTAATTCCTCATATTCAACAAGAAAGATCTTGAAGTGAAATATCATGGGCAACTAATTTGTAAACTTCTATGTTTACTCTGGAATCCATTTCAATAAATGGTTACATTATATTAACATAATTTGTATCCGTGTCAAATCTAGAACTCAGAAAAACAATAATAGCATCTATTATCTCGTCACATACTGCTTTCAATTCTCTTCGATCTAAGACAGACATATAATGTTTTTTATGACGTCTTGAAATTAAGCTCATATTTGTCCTTTAAAAATTGGCCATACCCTTTTTTTCTTTGTGCTCAACAGAAATCTGTTTTATCTATATATAAAACAAGTGTGTTCCACGAAGTCAAAACTGAGTTTAGTAATGAACTTGAAAATTCAGTCAATCTTATTTTGAACACTTTTAGAATTATTGATATTATTTCTAACTCCCTAATACTTTGAACTGAAGCATGGAAAACCGATGAAAGACTCGGTAATTGTTCATGTAATGTGAGTACTGATGTACTGTCAGTATGGAAAAACGATACTGATGACTGATGAAAAATTCGGATATCGAGTCGTCAGTATTTGTTTACTGATTATTATATTGATAGTGTGAGGTCGATATTGACACTTCGTCAGTATTGACAACGCAGCAATGGATGACGGAAGTGAAATCACAAGCCGCGAATGCCGCGATCGATCCTATTTGCGTGATTTTATTTCAGAGTACAAACAATTACCCGAATTGTGGGATGTTCGTTGTAAAGAGTACTCCAATAGAGATAAAACAAATTCTGCCTATAAAAAACTCTTAGTTTATTATAAACATTTAAAAAATAACTCTACAATTGAAGATGTAAAAAAAAAATGAATACATTAAGAAGCAACTTTCGGAAAGAATTTAAAAAAATTAACGATTCAAAAAGAAGTGGTTCTGGGACAGACGGCGTTTATCAACCATCATCTTGGTTATTTGAAAAGTTATCATTCTTAACGAATTTGGAAAAACCAACTAAAAGCGTATATTCCATTGATGATAAAGTTGAAAATAGAGACGAACGGTAAGATAATTTATCATTAAATATTTTCTCATATGTTATACTTATTTATTTTATACCTTATTCGTTATTTTACGTTTAAAATCGAAAAATGAAATTTATAAAATAAACTAAAATAAAAATAAAGTAATAAAATAAATATAAGTACATTTCTTTTACTTTCTATTATTACACACAAAAAAAAGTAAAAACTAACATACATTTTAAATGTAAGATGCAATACACTTAAAAGTAAAGTAATTATGTAGGCACTTTTTAATTTATAATATAAATAAATAAATAATAATAATAGTTATAATTGTAATATATTATGTAATTTTAAATTATATTTGTTTGCCATGGAACTTGACCTTCCTTATTAAAATAATTGCAGTATTTTTCTCTCACCAATTTTGCATCTTCGTTTGCGTTACGAGTAGGAGTTTTCTTTAAAGAACCTAATACGTTTTCTGTTCTTTCATAACCATTAATTATTTCTCCAGTTTCTAAATTTTCTTTGACAAGAATACTTCTTGAACAATATAGCTGCTGATTTGTTTCAATTAAAAAATTGTGTAAGTAGCAACAAGCCAATGTAACTTTTACTGCTTTTTCAGGGCAAAGATTTAATGGTCTTTGAAACACTCCAAATTTAGATGCTAGGATTCCAAAAAATTTTTCGACAACACGCCGAACCCTGGATAATCGATAGTTAAAAATGCGTCGATGGTTTGTCAATTCATGTTGGCTAAATGGCTTCATTAAATTAGATTTTAGTGTAAATGCCTCGTCACTAACAAATACATATGGATATGTTTCACTAGTGTTTGGTAAACACGACGGTAGTGGAATATTAAGCGCATTGTTTTTAAACTTTTCCCAAAATTTTGTATAGTAAAATACGCTTCGATCTAATATTCTACCATTTGCTTATACATCAACCATAGTGAATTGATAATTCGCATTAACTATCGCCATCAGGACAATACTAAATGTACCTTAATAATATTAAAAAAATAATTAATAATTATTATAATTAATTACCTTTATTAAAATGTATACCTTTATAATTGTAGTTCATGGAGCCCGAGTTGGGTGGTTTTTTTATGTTCAAGTGTTTGCCATCTTTGGCTCCCAAACAATTACCGAAATTCCATTTGTCATTAAAATCACTTGCAACGATTTTCCATGCTTCAGGAGTCTGCGGAAGTTATAAAAATTACTAATTAATACAAATTGACTAATCGTTTATACAGTTTCATGATAAATAAAAATATAACAACCTAATAAAATGGTTTTATTTTTCTTATTACGATAAAGTTATTTACATTTCTTAAAACTAAAACTTTTAAAATTATCAAATAATTAAATGTATTAGTAAAACATTAAAAAAATATTTTTTATGTAATTCTTCGATTTATATTTAAGGTACCAAACAATGAATCTGGTGAAGCAATTCAACATACAGAAAATGCAGTTCCTACTTTTATTCGGCCGTCACCAAAAAAATCCAAATCTACTATCAGTCAATAAAATGAATTACTTTCACTTGCTTGTAATTATTTATCAAATGAAGAAAATAGACAAGATTCAGACTTAGACCAGGTTAAAGTTGGCGCAAATACTTTAAAAACCCTGACTCCTAACCAAAAAGTATTTACTCAGAAAGCGATTAATGATATCTTGTTTGAGGCACCGCTTGGAACTTTACACAGAAACTCAGTTAAAATAAACGAAGAAGCTGCACTCATTCATCTACTCCAATGACAATAAATAGTTGAAACGAATCTTCAATTGATACAACGCAATCACAGGACTATGTTTTGACACAAACAAATTTATAAAATTTCTATGGCAACTGGAATGGAAGTGATGTTTAATATTAATACTAAATTGTGACTTAATTTAATAACACTGATTGCTCAAATAAATTATAAAGACTGTAATATTGTTAAAGACTATGCTTTAGCATAGTTGTAAAATTAAAAAAAATATATTGTTTAAGTTTTGTTGTTTAATAATTTAAAATAATACTGTTAATTTTGTCTAGAAATTTGAAAAAAAATATATTGTTTATCTCACATAAAAATATAAAACTACTTTAAATTTAAAAGTAAAATAATGTTTTATATACCTGAATAAGATCCTTGAGTACAGCAACTATTGCTTCACATGTCTCAATTACAATCATGCTTATTGTTGTTGGTGATATAATGGAAGAAAATTTTAAATCTTCAAATGAACGTCCATTCGCCAAGTATCTCAAAGTAATTGCAAGCCTTTCGTTTGCAGAAATACTGTCTCTCATATTCGTATCCATTTTGGTTATAAATGGTCTTAGCATGTTTAAAAGTTGATTATAAATAACATCGCTCATACGAAAATAGTTTTGATAATCTTTTGGATCAGATAATTTTATTTCATTTAAAATATTTAAGTGAGTGTGCTCTTTTCGTTTAGTAATCCATTCTTTCATCCATCGTTTACGTTTTGTCTGCTTTTATTTTGTTACAGAAAGGGCAATCATAATATTGCAATGCACGCCTTTTTCTTATCCATTTTTGTAAAATTTAAAAATATTTATACTATTTTAAACTAATTAAATAATTTACAGTATCAATAGACAACAATCGATCTGAACTACCGTGAAAGTAATAAATACTAAGTATTGAATGGAATTTGTAATGACCGTTTGAGGACTATACTGTCAGTTATGTAAATACTGTCAATATTTATAGTGTCAGTAATATTGATCGTGTGAGGGCCGCATAAACGTTGAACTTCTGGTACTATTGCGCTTGCATCCTTCCATGCTAAATTCGAACGATGCGCAGTACACCATAATAAGAGCAACAGATTTTATATCATCGAAAGTGTCTCGCCACAGTCTTTGATGGATGTGTTTTATTATGACGATGAAAATCGTAGTTTTTTTTATTATAGTGTATACCTACATACACCGCACTAAGGTCGTACAATAATATTGTCATAATAAAATAATAATAACATTATAATATATATAACATTTATTATAGTATATTTAAAAGAAACTGTTGGTGCTGTTGATTTACTGGTTAATTTATTATTAAGTATAAGTGTCTAACCTTTGCTTTATTAATACATCGAAATGACTATGAGCCATAGCCCTCAAACACCATACGTCTATGGTTTACATTTTAAAGTGAAGCACATTATTCAATTTTATCTATCAAAGAATGAAAGGGTTGACCTAAACATTACCTTTTATAGTTATCCTGAGCAATAGATGTGCGAATTAGATCTAAGCATACGTGAGTTGTGGAATGGGGAGTCAGACTCAATGACCGTACACCGAAGTAAAATGTTCACATTCGCGATGAGCATCAACTGGAGCAAACTGAGGGCCGTGCCGATTACCGTCAGGATGTACCGGATGACCCACGAGCCCCGTGACTAATTAGCATCTGGTGACATAGAAAATTTAAGTATTGAATGGTCTAACCCAAGACGGCCAACAAACTATTCGTCCGGCGAAGTCGTAATAAACCTAAACCGACGACTGACGGACTCTTTCCTTGCTCTCGGTTATAAAGCCGATGACTACAAGTTATTATTATTTAATTTATATACAGTATTTACAACTACGCATTTCTTAAATTAAAGCGCAAAATGTGTTCAAAAGCACGTTAAAATAATCACTGATATAATAACAATAATTTAAAAAATTATACGGTTCGCAACAATACGGTTTGTGTGTTTATGTTTTCCGAATTTCTACAGTCCGTGACAATAAAGTCAACTTATATAAAATTCCGGAATTTTACGGTCCGTGAGATTAGGTAATTTCTGAGATTATACTTACATCCGCATCTAGGCTAGATTACGATGGTACATAATGAGAGATACGTTGGGAAAAAGAGAAGCCAGAAGCGATAGTATAGTCTGTAAAGATATTTAATGTAAGATAAGTGCGAAGATAAAAGCAACAAGAAATAAATAGGCCTAAGGAAATTCGACAATAGATTATAAAGGGAAATATAATTATTTGGAGTGGAGTGGAGGTATTGTTTTAAATCTCAGATCGTACTAAAGGAAAAGGTTAATGAAAAATATAATATTAGAATAGTGACTTTATGCAGACATTTGCTTAAGTTTGTTTAAAACATACAAATTATACTTATAGTTTGGTATACGGAGATAAAACTAATTAATTACATCCGTTGTACATGTACGCTAAATACGGGAATCTGGTCAAGTTGGCAAGACTTCCAGTCAGACTAAAACAGTACAGTAGATAGTCCACATACCCGCTAAACTTGCTACGCAGTTCTTCTTCCGGTAACTAAAAGCATAATAATATCTTCATTTAAACTTCAATGTTAAAACGTTTGATGAAACACATGAATGTGAATAGAGGGGGAGGTTTGAGAGGACTTAGTCTTCCCAGATTCGGATTTATATGTTCTTAAAATCCACAAAAAAACATTTGAAAACTTCAAAAATACTTGAAAAAAATTATTTAAAAACTTTTTAAAATCCCAAAAATAATAAAGGGGTTTAATAACCCTTCCTCCACTAACGGATTTAATTTTCAAATAATATTTTCTTACGCCGTAAAATGATTAATAAAAAGTATTTTATTTTTTTTGTTATATGTACGATTTTTTTTAAAATAAATTATTTTGTTTTAGGAAATTTAATTTAATAAGTTAGAGCCATTAGTGGGAGGAATTTAAACTCTTCTATCACTTTTTTTTTTTTTTAATTTTTGCAAATGCTTTTTTCAGAGATTTTTTGATGTTTTAAAGTGCCTTTTTGTGGACTATAAGAGAATATAAATCCGGTTTCTAGTTATAAATATAATAATAGTAATAATAAGTAGGTAGGTTTTCATTGAATTTTAACATTGTAATTAGTGATGGGCGGAACCGTGGAACCAACTAGTTTTAACTTTGATTGTCAATCGATATTTTAAAAATAATGGAACGATTTATCGATTGAATTGATCATTTTTGGATATTTCGTCGACCGAATGAATTGGTCGATAATTTTCACTCGGTAAAGCCCATCACCAGTTCTAATGATTCATAAACCATTAATTGATAGCCTTTTCTAATGGCCTGCCAACCAAACGTGTCGTAATGCAACCATGTGGGTGCCAGTGGTTCTTTTGGGCTCAAGCCCCACGTATTTGAGGACCCTATTTATGTCAATGATGAAACGTCATAAAATAGAATAGAATTTTGTAGTTTATATTCTGGTGATTCACCTTACCCTAAAGACAAGTACTACTAAGTTACAAAGACGTTTAAATGGGAGATAAGGAGGACACCCCCCATGTCATTTTTTTCTTTAATATTTATAATATATTGAATAGTTGAATATATTATATTCAATTACAAATTTATAAAAATATAATAAATTTAATTATAATAATTGTTAAACAAATCAGTCTAATTCCCTCTCCTCCTCCCTATGTCAAAGTCATTTGACCACTACTAAGTATAACACTATATTTGATAAACATTAATGGAATATAAACGTACCGGTCGTGAATTTACATTTTCATAGAGTTTAAACGTCAGGATATCGTCCTCGCTGTACGAAAAACTGGCGCTACGTGATGAACTCATTTGATCGAAATACGATTCGGGTCCTTGATTTTCATCAATGCTAATCATCGTATTGACATAAAATCGTTGATCAATGACGTGATGAAAAAGAAATGTCACCCTTGTGTTTATATGATGATGTTATCATTATTATCTCATCATAGTAATATTATTGATATAATTATTGTTAATCCAACGCGAACCGTTTCAAATAAAAATGTGGATAAGCAACGATATTGTTTGACAAAAGTGACAGACCTATAAAATAAATTTACGCTATTTTATCCGTTGTATCCAAAAGATTTTAGCAACGACTGTACTGAAAAACAAATGTATTAAGCCTTGGAATATATGAAATCGATTAAAACGTAAGACTGACGGAATTAGATTTTTAAATCAATTTCTAAATTATATGACTGTCAGTTCATTGTCACTGTTTACACTTGAATTTGAAACAATTTAATTTTTTGTTGGTTTCAAGTACCCTTGGTTACCGTATAATGAAATTTTAGCTAGACATTAAGTTCAGGTTCACCCATTGATGTCACATATTTTTATTCAAGTGAATAATTATATTTATACGGCGTATATTTGTTGTCAATATAGCCGTGTTTTTAAATTGTTCATAACTACGTGAATAAACTTGATGAACCAATAGAAAAAAATCTTAGGTGCATGTAATAATTAAAAGGACTTAATTAAGACGTCCTAAGATAATAGGAACGGATACAGCCACTGTAATAGGTAATTTAATGTATATCTGTAAGCAACGATTACATATTGTTAACAATATATATATATATATATATATATATATACAGTGGAACCTCGATAACTCGAACCTCTATAAGTCGAATTTTCGATAACTCGAAGGAATACCTTGGCCCCTGGCTTCCAATATATGATATGTGTGATAAATTTTCTCGATAATTCGAATTTCGCTAACTCGAATTTCTCGATAAGTCGAAGTAATTTTAGTTGAATTTTAGCTTATAACTCGAATTTATATAATAAAATATAATTCGTACAATTACCTATCTCGATAACTCGAAGGTCAAATAACCAAGTACATATGTATATTATTATAAATAACGAAAATCGTAATCGAAAACCGATTACTATTATCAATCTTATCATTACCTATACTACTTAAAAGGAACAGTTATAAATTCAACGATATTGTATTATGTAATATGTATGTCTATACCTAATCTATATCTCCGATAAGTTACGTTTATCTACTTTATTAATATTTATTACTGGTAAAATTATACGTCGATTGAAATACGAAATGTATACGTCGATATTTTATATAATGCTGACACAGCAAATGTTCAGTTTATTTTGTGATTTTGTCAAGTCAAGATGGAAAAACGTAGTTTAAAGTCTCTAACGGTCGGTGATAAAATAAAAATTATTGAAGAAGTAAAAAAATGAGTGAAACGCAAAAAAGATATCGCGAGTGAATTCGGTATTCCTGCTAGTACCTTATCGACTATATTGAAGGATAAAGATAAAATTCTCAAAGCAGTTGAAGAGCCCCCTGCTTACCACGCCGGAAAAGATTTAAAGCATCAAGTTTCCCAGAAATTGAGCATGCTATGACGGAATGGATAAAGCGAGTAAGAGATTATAATTTACCCATTTCAGGACCGTTAATTCAAGAAAAAGCAGCAGAGTTCGCAAAAAATGTAGGCCTCACATTTCAAGCTAGTTCGGGTTGGCTGGAAAAATTTAAATTGAGGAACAGAATAGTAGAAAAAATCATATCAGGTGAGAGTGCTGCGGTGTCTGAAGTTGACTGTGAACATTACCGAACAAACATACTAAGTTTGTTAAAAGAATACGACTCTAAAGACATTTTCAACGCAGATGAATTCAGTCTCTTTTTCAAGTATACACCTGACAGAACTTTGATATTCAAAGGAGATACTTGTCACGGAGGAAAAAGGAGTAAAGAACGTGTAACAGTCATGGTAGGTGCTAATATGACTGGAACAGAAAAATTAAAACTACTCGTGATTGGAAAGTCAAAACAACCAAGGTGCTTCAAGAAAAAGAACGTGCAATCGTTACCGGTCACATACGCGTATAACAAAAAAGCTTGGATGTTATCCACCATTTATGAATCTTGGATATTCGACTTAGATAAAAGATTTTTCAACGATAAAAGAAAAGTGCTTCTCTTTGTCGATAATTGCCCTGCACATCCAAAAACACTTTTGCATGAACTAAAAGCAATACGGGTAGTATTTCTGCCACCAAACATGACATCTAAGTTACAGCCAATGGATCAAGGAATCATAAAAAACATAAAGCATCATTATCGAAGAAGTATAATGCAAAGAAATTTGCGAAAAATGGATTCCGGACTTGAGATAGATGCCATAAATCTTTTAGAATCAATTGAATTACTGCATCAATCCTGGGGAGCAGTCACACAGTCCACAATTGTAAATTGTTTCTACAAAGCTGGCTTTACAAACGGTATAAATAAGTTGTTTATTTTATTTATATGTTTCTATGATTTGTAATTATGTATTACTTTTGTCTTTTAGAAATCGAAGAAGTCGAACCAGTCGAAGAAGAAACCCCAATTGAGTGGGATCGATACCAGCAGCTTGATTTTACGTCTGGTTATTGGCAAATTCTCCTTGACCCTTCTGTTCGCCAATATACTAGTTTTTTATATGATGGCAGGTCTTACCAGTTNTTCCCTAATGATATCCACACGTATGTTGATGATATACTTATTTCTTCTCAATCTTTTCAAAATCAATTAATTAGTCTTGAATGGATTTTTCAAAAAATTTCTCTCTCGAATCTTACTCTTAAATTTAAAAAATGTCATTTTCTTAAAGCTCAAATAAAATTTCTTGGTCACTTCGTTTCTTCCAGTGGTACCATAATGGACCCTGACAAAATAATAGCTCTTAAAAATTTTCCTGAACCCCGCAACAGAAAAGATCTTCAATCTTTCTTTGGTTTCTGTAATTTCTACCGTAAATTCTCCAAAAATCATTCTCAACTCTTAAACCCTCTTTCTCATCTCCTTAAGAAAAATGTTCCCTGGTCTTTTAAAGATAATGAAAAATCCTGCTTTAACAAAATTAAAAATGTTTTTTGTAATGAAATCGCACTGACACACCCTAATTTTAACCTCCCCTTTTGTTTGCAAACTGATGCGTCCCTTATTGGTCTCGGTGCAGAGCTGTTTCAGATAGGTGACGACCAACAACGGAACACTATTGCTTTTGCTAGTCGTTCTCTCTGTGGTTCTGAGCAAAACTATTCTGTCACCGAGCTTGAACTCTTAGCTATTTTATTTGCCTGTCAGAAATTCAGAGTTTATATTTTGGGTTATCCCATAGATTTATACACTGACCACAAAGCCCTTACCTTTTTGTTTTCCTGTAAACTAAAGAATGCCCGTCTTACCCGTTGGACTCTTGTTCTACAGGAGTTTGATCTAAGAATCTTCTATTGTCCCGGTAAAGAGAACCCCCTTGATACCCTTTCCCGTCATCCTATAGATCGTGATGACCAAGCATCTATAGATTACCCTGCGATCATGCACGTTGAATGTGAAGAACCTATTCCCCCTGACCCTCTACCACCCCCTGAAAATATTTCTAAATTTGAAATTCCTCCAGCTCTTCCTCTTAAGATACAATCTCTCTTCCAAAATATGTCGTACGAACAATCGGTAGACCCTAATATCAGTAAAATTATAAATCTTCTTTCTTCCAATAATCCTGTTCAGTCTTGGCATACTTTTTATAAGGTGCATCATAATATTCTGTTTGTCCGTAAATCTAAATTCGTTACTACTTGGTCCCTGTTCCTTCCTCAACAATTAATTAAGGAAGTTGTAATTGCTTTTCATGATTATTTTGGTCATGTTGGTCCCTTAAAAACTTCCCATTCCTTAAGACAAATTTGTTATTTCCCTTCTTTCCATAAAACTATTCGCTCCATCGTACAATCTTGTGATATCTGCCAAAAATGCAAAGTCACTACTGCTTTAATGGCCGGTTCTATGCAGCATGTAATCTCCCAAAAACCTCTTGATAAACTTTTAGTAGATTTTTATGGTCCCCTCCCTGTAGGTATTTACGGTGTACAGTACATTTTTGTTGTCCTTGATAACTTCTCCCGTTTTGTAAAATTGTTCCCCCTTCGAAAAGCCACTGCAAAAGCATGCATCTACAAGTTGACCCAATATTATTTTTCTCAATATGGTGCCCCACTAAGCATCGTTTCTGACCATGGTCGTCAGTTTACCAGCAAGCATTGGCAACATACTTTGAGAAAGTATAACATCCAAGTAGGGCATACTAGCGTTTATCATCCTCAGTCCAACCCTGCTGAACGTGTTATGCGTGAACTTGGGCGTCTTTTTAGGACTTACTGCCACGAGCGTCATAACACCTGGCCCCAGTATGTTCCTTACGTTGAATGGGTGTTGAACAATATTCGACACGAAGCTACTTTTCACACCCCTTCAGAACTTTTCCTAAATAACGAAACTCCTAACCCTGTTCGTTCTTTCATCAACTATCCTGACAATGATGCCAAATTTCAATACCCTACAAAATTAATCCTTGCTAATGAAATCCAGTTAACTAAAGCTCAATCCCGTAAAATTAAACATGATAAACGATNGCAACTTTTCACACCCCTTCAGAACTTTTCCTTAATAACGAAACTCCTAACCCTGTTCGTTCCTTCATCAACTATCCTGACAATGATACCAAATTTCAATACCCTAAAAAATTAATCCTTGCTAATGAAATCCAGTTAACTAAAGCTCAATCCCGTAAAATTAAACATGATAAACGATTAAATCCTCGTCCTCTTAAAATTAATGACCTTGTTCTCGTTAAAACTCATAAACTAAGTAATACCATAGACAAAAAGATATCCAAATTCTTCCTCCTATATGAGGGTCCCTACAAGATTTCTTCTATCAAGTCCCACAATGCTTATGTTCTCTTAGATCCAAAAGATAACTCTCCTAAAGGCACTCATAATGTAAACAATATTAAAAAGTATAAGCATCCCTCAATCTAAATCTATAAATAATTATGATGATATGACAATGTTTAACCTACTACTGTGTTGATTTAGGTTATACCCTTATTTCTGTTTTCATGTACAAATTTTTTACCATTCCTTTAAAATAGATCACCCTATTTTCAATAGGTTGATATATCTGGGGGGTTCTGTAATGTTACAAAATTTGTGCACCAGTTACTGATAACAGTATACACGCGTTGGCCGTCCGGTGTCGTTCCCCTGGTCTGTTCGGACAGCTGACCGCGAACAGTAAATAACCAGTTAGACGATTGTGATAATCCCCGCACTAACTGGTTTGATGATGTTGTCGCTACTGCTGCCCGACGTCCCGGTCACCACCGAGTCCCACACCAAAAATATATTGTTAGTTACAATTCGACAGTGGGATTGATCCAACGTCGTAAGCCCAAACTGTCCGCGCCGAGTGGGTCTCAAAAAGAAAAACACACTATTTTTTTTGGCATGATGTTCGGCGCCAACATGATGGGCTAGGCGTACCGACTGTGGTCTGCGGTGGATCGCGAACAGAGGAGCCGTGCGACAACAACAACAACAACAGTAATATCAAGTCAGAATCACCAGGAACCCCCTAAAATTTAACGAATTAATAATATTTTTGATTTTTTTTTTATCTCTCAGCACTTTTCCTAATTTTGTTTTCCCCCTTTAGTCCATTTCTAGACCGTTCTAACATTTATGTTACAAAATTCTAATAAATCTAAAACCATTAATGGACCGAGCTCTCTCTCTTTTTTTTTCTCCCTTATTTAAAAAAAAAAACATGACAAAAAAATCCTACTAGTTCAGCCAACGCAACTTTGTTGTGTTTGGTCCGGCTTTTAGGTCACTGTTGAGTGTTCCCCCTCAACAGTGGGTAATGAGTAAGCCAACCGAGGTGGAGGCCGAAACCTTACACATGGCGACCGTGACAGGACTCATCTCTATTTTATGTATTATTAATATACGATATATTATACATTATGGTATGATGTTAGTACGTATTTTAAATATTATATTTAAACTTTCACTAGTATGAGTTAATATAATATTATTTTCCACGTATATTTATATAATCTAATTGCTAATCATACGGGATTTACCTTATATCTCTAACATAAAAATTTCTCCGATATAATTAATGAGAATAGTTAGATAATATTATGCCATCAGGTTAATGACCATATTGATAGTCTACAATTTGATAATTAGTCGATATTTATATCATTTTACTTTTATATAATATTGATGATGAATTTTTCTTAGTGATATAATAATTTAGGTATTAAAATAAAACAGGAGTTGTAATATTCTATACTGCTCGGTACATTAATGAGATTAATATAAAAAAAAAAAAAAAAAGATTGAACAATTGTATTTTCCTTTTTTTTCCTGTCCTCGTGCAAAACCCTACAATTGTACATCTATCAGGTAATATCCACCCTTAGTATTAAGTTATCCCCCCTCCATATTATGTTTGTTAATCCCATAAATTTATGTTAACATGTGTTGTGCGGTACTGTTTGAATGGATCGGTGGATGGATGCTGAAGTGGTCAACTGTGTGTTAGATGGTATGAGTTGCCAGGTTCACTTCACGTTCACGTAATATTTTTTTAAACTTGCCCCCTCATATGCACATACTGTCAACCTGTCCTTAGTAAGACGGTTGCTCATTTTCTCCTTATTGTTCATATTTTATGGGTTAAGTTACTTTATTTTCTCCTTTTTCCTAGTATATATATTGTCCATGACAATTTCCTTATTTAGACCACAGTAGTAGTAAACATTTAGATTTAGAATTAGGTTAGTTGTTTTAAAATAGGTTTATTTTTTCTAATGTTTTTTTTTCTTTTCCCTTACCTNTCTTTATTACTTCAGTTCCATACAGACTCCAAAAAGCAATTTAAAGAGTCCCAAAGACAATGTCAGAATTCTTTCCTCGATCTCAAAAAGGATATGACAGAGATCAACACTAATCTATTATCAATACTGGAGAGTACTCAAGCTGAGTGTAAGGCCTACACTGATAAACAAGTGTCAGACGTACGGTCCGAACTCAAGTCTGATCTAGCTAGTTTTTCTGATCGCTTGTGCTCAGTAGAGGGTCAATCTGCCCGGTTAGCTGCTCTCGAAATCGCTTTTGAAAAAATGAAAGTCCCCACTACAAATTCTTCTTCTAATCCCCCTGTAACCACTCAATCTCTGCTCGGGATAGATAGTCCTAAAAAAACAAGATACTCTTTCGGCCCTCAAATTCCTTCTTCTACTTTCATTGCCCCACCCAAACCAGTCTCCACCAATTTTCAACCCGCTCTTTCTCATAATCAACACGCTCTTTTAAATCCAACCCTCACACAAAATCAACTACCCCCCCTTTTAAATCAAGATAACGTTCATAATTCTCAACTTTATTCTTCTAACAATAGTTCTATTTTCTCTCAAGAAAAATACTCTGATGTGATCCCTGAATTTAATGGTAACCTCACCCATACTCATCCTGAAGCTTTTCTTGTCGAGATCAATGACTATTTCCAGTTTCAAAATATCCCAGACTCTCTTAAAATTAACATGGTCCGAAGACGGATGACTGGTGATGCCAAACAATGGTTCCATGCCCTCACTCCTCCTCCTACCACTTTCCATGATTTCACCGTACTTTTCCGTCAACATTTCTGGTCATACAATAAACAATTAATGACCCGTAATGAACTCTCTCGTCCTTACTCTCATCGCGATACGTCCTCTCTTCAAAAACATGCAATAGAATGGATCAATAAAGCCAAATACCTTAATCCCCCCATGGAAAACGAAACCCTAATTTTTCAAATTCTCTCTCACTTCCCAGAAACAGTAGCTAGTCCTTTAAGAATTCTCCGTATCAAAACCCTTAATGAACTCATTGACCACCTTTCATATGCTGAGCATTCTTACCGTCCTAACAATAATTCTTCCAATAATCCCTCAAATTCATATGACCACTCTCAAAGTAATCGACCTAATAACACTAATAATAACTCCTCCAACCGTAATAATAATTATCAAGACAGATATCAAGGACGTCCCCCTTATAGTAATGACCGCCGCCACAATCCTCCTAGTAATCTTACATCAAATACTCCCAACACTTCTAGTACTTCTAATACCTCTCAAAACCCTCCTACGG
The DNA here is from genome assembly GCA_902439185.1 of Cinara cedri. Lineage (NCBI taxonomy): Eukaryota > Metazoa > Arthropoda > Insecta > Hemiptera > Aphididae > Cinara > Cinara cedri. The sequence goes on along the minus strand of CABPRJ010001031.1, from coordinate 22,401 downwards.
GAAACGCCCAATGACCAGTCTTGTGAGGAAAGCTTCTGGTCCATTTCCCAACATTCCTCAATTAAACATTCTCTCTCATCCGTTAAGTCCCGAACAAAAAATTGCACCATCACTTAGTTTTCGCCCCGAAATCGACATCTCCATATTTAATAACTCCTATACTGCCCTTCTTGATTCTGGTGCTTCTGTCTCTGCTATATCTGAAACACTTTACAATATTTTAAAAAATGATCCCTCTAAATTTGATATTCCCTCTTTCCCTCTTTCTAGTATATTCTTAAAAACTGCAATCTCAAACCGGTCTGTCAAAATTAATTCCCAAATCTACTTACAATTTAATATTAACAACTTTAAAACGCACGCAATTTTCTTAATAGTTCCCCATCTATCCACTCCGCTTATTTTAGGTACTGACTGGTTGCTTGAAAACGATATTTCCCTTAATTATAAAATCCGTAAAGTTATTTTACCTCCTCCCAATGCTTCGGTTCCTTTTAAAATTATTTCTGTTAACAGTAGTAATGATCTAATATACTCCCTGAAACATGTTGAACTAGAAGACCTCTGTTTAAATTCTGTAGTCAATGAACCCCGTGAAAGCTTGTTTCCTTTCCCTCTAACAAAAAATGTTGCTCTTAATGATATTCCTCTTGATGAACAACAACAACAGTTATTAGAATCGCTAATTAATAAGTATGATCACATTTTTCAGGATCGTCCAGGGTTACATAATTCTTTTTCATATAAGTTCAATGTTCGTGAACATCAGCCTTACAAATTAAAACCCTACCCTGTTCCGTTTTCTCGTCGTTTCGCTGTTCAGCAGGAGATCGACAAGATGCTTAATTGGGGGGTTATTGAAAGATCTGATGCACCTTATAATAATCCTTTAGTCACTGTAGTAAAACCTGACGGTTCTATCCGGCTTTGTTTAGATGCCCGAAAGCTCAATAGCATTATTCTCCCTACCCGTGACAGTTCTCTTCCCATTGATGAAATTTTAGCTAAATTTAATAATAAAAATGTTTTTACCACTCTTGATTTTACTTCTGGTTATTGGCAAATTCCCCTTGACCCTTCTGTTCGCCAATATACTAGTTTTTTATATGATGGCAGGTCTTACCAGTTTTGTGTTGTACCGTTTGGTCTCAACATTTCTAATGCCGCTTTTGGTAAAGGTTTGGAAGCTGCCTTAAACAATTTTACTGTCCCATGTCCTTTCCCTAATGATATCCACACGTATGTTGATGATATACTTATTTCTTCTCAATCTTTTCAAAATCAATTAATTAGTCTTGAATGGATTTTTCAAAAAATTTCTCTCTCGAATCTTACTCTTAAATTTAAAAAATGTCATTTTCTTAAAGCTCAAATAAAATTTCTTGATCACTTCGTTTCTTCCAGTGGTACCATAATGGACCCTGACAAAATAATAGCTCTTAACAATTTTCCTGAACCCCGCAACAGAAAAGATCTTCAATCTTTCTTTGGTTTCTGTAATTTCTACCGTAAATTCTCCCAAAATCATTCTCAACTCTTAAACCCTCTTTCTCATCTCCTTAAGAAAAATGTTCCCTGGTCTTTTAAAGATAATGAAAAATCCTGCTTTAACAAAATTAAAAATGTTTTTTGTAATGAAATCGCACTGACACGCCCTAATTTTAACCTCCCCTTTTGTTTGCAAACTGATGCGTCCCTTATTGGTCTCGGTGTAGAGCTGTTTCAGATAGGTGACGACCAACAACGGAACACTATTGCTTTTGCTAGTCGTTCTCTCTGTGGTTCTGAGCAAAACTATTCTGTCACCGAGCTTGAACTCTTAGCTATTTTATTTGCCTGTCAGAAATTCAGAGTTTATATTTTGGGTTATCCCATAGATTTATACACTGACCACAAAGCCATTACCTTTTTGTTTTCCTGTAAACTAAAGAATGCCCGTCTTACCCGTTGGACTCTTGTTCTACAGGAGTTTGATCTAAGAATCTTCTATTGTCCCGGTAAAGAGAACCCCCTTGATACCCTTTCCCGTCATCCTATAGATCGTGATGACCAAGCATCTATGGATTACCCTGCGATCATGCACTTTGAATGTGAAGAACCTATTCCCCCTGATCCTCTACCACCCCCTGAAAATATTTCTAAATTTAAAATTCCTCCAGCTCTTCCTCTTAAGATACAATCTTTCTTCCAAAATATGTCGTACGAACAATCGGTAGACCCTAATATCAGTAAAATTATAAATCTTCTTTCTTCCAATAATCCTGTTCAGTCTTGGCATACTTTTTATAAGGTGCATCATAATATTCTGTTTGTCCGTAAATCTAAATTCGTTACTACTTGGTCCCTGTTCCTTCCTCAACAATTAATTAAGGAAGTTGTAATTGCTTTTCATGATTATTTTGGTCATGTTGGTCTCTTAAAAACTTCCCATTCCTTAAGACAAACTT
>CABPRJ010001031.1:0-19697 GCA_902439185.1 Cinara cedri | reverse complement strand
ATACGAGGATTACCCTGCGATCATGCACTTTGAATGTGAAGAACCTATTCCCCCTGACCCTCTTCCACCCCCTGAAAATATTTCTAAATTTGAAATTCCTCCAGCTCTTCCTCTTAAGATACAATCTCTCTTCCAAAATATGTCGTACGAACAATCGGTAGACCCTAATATCAGTAAAATTATAAATCTTCTTTCTTCCAATAATACTGTTCAGTCTTGGCATATTTTTTATAAGGTGCATCATAATATTCTGTTTGTCCGTAAATCTAAATTCGTTAGTACTTGGTCCCTGTTCCTTCCTCAACAATTAATTAAGGAAGTTGTAATTGCTTTTCATGATTATTTTGGTCATGTTGGTCCCTTAAAAACTTCCCATTCCTTAAGACAAATTTGTTATTTCCCTTCTTTCCATAAAACTATTCGCTCCATCGTACAATCTTGTGATATCTGCCAAAAATGCAAAGTCACTACTGCTCTAATGGCCGGTTCTATGCAGCATGTAATCTCCCAAAAACCTCTTTTATACCTACTTTAACCTACTACTGTGTGATTTAGGTTATACCCTTATTTCTGTTTTCATGTACAAATTTTTTACCATTCCTTTAAAATAGATCACCTTATTTTCAATAGGTTGATCTATTTGGGGGGTTCTGTAATGTTACAAAATTTGTGCATCAGTTGCTGATAACAGTATACACGCGTTGGCCGTCCGGTGTCGTTCCCCTGGTCTGTTCGGACAGCTGACCGCGAACAGTAAATAACCAGTTAGACGATTGTGATAATCCCCGCACTAACTGGTTTGATGTTGCTGTCGCCACTGCTGTCGCCACTGCTGCCCGACGTCCCGGTCACCACCGAGTCCCACACCAAAAATATATAGTTACGTTACGATTCGACAGTGGGATTGATCCAACGTCGTAAGCCCAAACTGTCCGCGCCGAGTGGGTCTCAAAAAGAAAAACACACTATTTTTTTTGGCATGATGTTCGGCGCCAACATGATGGGCTAGGCGTACCGACTGTGGTCTGCGGTGGATCGCGAACAGAGGAGCCGTGCGACAACAACAACAACAACAGTAATATCAAGTCAGAATCACCAGGAACCCCCTAAAATTTAACGAATTAATAATATTTTTGATTTTTTTTTTATCTCTCAGCACTTTTCCTAATTTTGTTTTCCCTCTTTAGTCCTTTTCTAGACCGTTCTAACATTTATGTTACAAAATTCTAATAAATCTAAAACCATTAATGGACCGAGCTCTCTCTCTTTTTTTTTCTCCCTTATTTAAAAAAAAAAACATGACAAAAAAATCCTACTAGTTCAGCCAAAGCAACTTTGTTGTGTTTGGTCCGGCTTTTAGGTCACTGTTGAGTGTTGATCCAAAACAGTGGGTAATGAGTAAGCCCACCGAGGTGGAGGCCGAAACCTTACACAATATACATACCTACATAGTACATACATTATACATTTATTAGTAAACACACATAAATAAATAATTAAAAAATTGTAGTCTGTGTTTTTAAATAAAAAAAATAATTTCAATAACTCGAATTTTTTTTGCAGATTCGAGTTATCGAGGTTTTCCATAAGTCGAATTTTCGATAACTCGAATTTTTTTTTTTGCCTCCAACTGATTCGAGTTATCGAGGTTACACTGTATATTGTTAACAATATATATATATATATCATTTTATGGTTAAATAATTAATTAGGCATTATTTATTTTCTTTAAATTATTAAAGAAATTTGTTTAACACTATACCAATTTTCAATTTTTTCCATGTAATTCCAGGTTTTCCTATATTTTTTCTCGATTTTCATAAATTCTGGGAAAACTCATGAGAAAATCAAAAAATGACCTAAATGACCTAAAGAATAAAACCTGGGAAAACCGGGAAAAATGCAAGAAAACTGGGAAAATCGGTACAACATTAAACATTGTTCATCGTAGAATCCCTTGCTATCCTGACAGCACTTGAATTAATTGAACGTGTTACGGGCCGTTCGGACACAACTTTTTGATGGGAAGATGTACAAGTGTGTTTAGGTCTACAAATAGTATTTATTAAAATTTAAACAAAACACGATTAATTATTTATATTTATAAGTGAATGCCGTTACGACACCAGACCCGGGTCAAAACTTAGTTGTATTTATCAGTTATAAGTTCACTATAGAAATGACTGAACGGATTGGCGTCGAGGTGACAATGCTCCTCCTTCTCGTACGTCAGTGATGGTGTAGCTGTCTCGATTCCTGACTGAGTTAAGCTGACTCTTGGTGATGATCCTGGTTTCCTTATATATGTTTGTCACCTCAATCGGGGCTTAGGTGGTGGTGAACGCTGTCGCCTTTGTTAACTGGTTAAATGTTGTCTATACCCGGACACGTTCTCTCTGTGGCCTGTGAACACGTTGTTGCATGAGAACGTCGTCGGGTTAGCATACCCATATTAATGGCCCTTACGTACGTACAATTAATGCAATGATCAATTTTATATCTTGTCGTTTGAAATTATTAATATATTATTAACAAATTTAAACACGTGAAGGACAGAGTCTGTACTAAACAGCGTTAAAAATACACCAAGTCATTTTAAATAGCCAGTGATTCCCTTAACTCGATCCGTGCTATACAAAACCATGGGTTAACAAATTAGATTGTAAAAATATTCAATAAAAACCGCATCCTTATTCCCACATTTGGTAACCTTCTTTTGGATACTCGCCGACAAAAACATACCGAAAAATGAAAAAGTCGACTTAGCAGCTAAAGAAGCATGTAATAATATTAATAAGATAGAACTTTTATCTCTCATTGACGAAATCAGAGGCGCCTCTATTAGGAGCTACCAAGCACATCAGCCACTTTAAGACGTAAAGCAGCAGAAACCTAAACATTTCACAATCAGTATTGTGAAAAATATTAAAAATAGGGAAGACATTGTATGTCAAGCATTACAAAATGAGTCTCAAAGTCGAAAAAGGGAAAAGTGTGGAAAGGATGATACTATTGAACGCGCTTTGAAAGAATGGTTCGTAAAAGTTAAAAATAAAGATGCTCGCTTGTCAGGCCCATTGCTTCGTCAAAAAACTGATGAACTGGCAGAAAAAATGAGGAAAGTTAATTTTAAAGCAACAGATGGGTGATTCCATCGGTAGAAAAAAAGAGAAAATATTTCTATTCAAAAAACACATGGAAAACAAAATGACGCAGATTTTGTCGGCGCACATTTTTGGCTAGAAAATGAATGGCCATCTCTGATCTCTGAATATTCACCTTCTGATGTGTTTACTGCTGATAAAACTAGTTTATACTTTAGAGCACTACCTAAACATACGTATGTTCTAAATATGACAAAGCAAAAGAAACAAAAACTTGTAAAGAACGAATGACGCTGTGTTGTGTCAGTATGACGGGAGAAAAAAATAAACTGCTCGTTGTCGAAAAGAATAAGAAGCCTCGTTGTTTCAAAGGTGTTAACGGAGAAAGTTTAACTGTGGTTTATTTAGCAATTAAAAATTCATGGATAACCCAAGAAATCTTTAGCCAAAGATTAATCAAGTGGAATAACAAACTAAGCAGAAAAATTGTGCTTTTGGTAGGCAACTGCACTGCTCATAATGTAAGTTTAAATTTGAAGAATAAAAAATTGTTTTTTTTACCGGCTAATACCACATCACTTATTCAGCCTTGTGATCAAGGAATAATTCGTACTCTTAAAGCTTACTATAGATTAAAAATAAGGAAAAGGATAATCACTTGAATGTGAGTCAACTTCAACTTTAAAGGCTAATGATCTAGCCAAGAAAATTAACGTTCTTGAGGCTTTACACTTAGCAAAAGAAGCATGGAACAATAAATGTGATGCGACTATACGAAATTGCTTTCGTCACGGTGACTTCGTAAAAACTGATGAAGAGGAAGAAGATGAAGAAGACAGGTCTATTGAGACGCAGGAAGACCTCACTGACAAAACATATGTGGATTAGATGAATATCGACAGTGATCTACAAACTTCTGAAGAGTATTCTGAGGATCAAATTTGTCAGACTATCGTAAATGAATCGACCATCAGTGAAGAGAAAAATGACGAAAGTGATGACGATGAGGAAGAGGTTAAACCACCATCAAACAAAGAGGTTCTAGAGGCTCTATAAATGTTAAAGAAAGCTGTCCATCGCCGAGGTAATAATTTTAATATACAATATGGGTATGAACAGTATATTTCTGGAATATTAGAACAAACAAAAAAACCAAAATTACAAATTTTTTTCATAAATAATAAGTACGTAAATTTAAAATTTTTTATTAATATGTATACAATATTTTCATCATATTTTTTTCGTTTAGTCTCTAATAAATAATAAAAAATATATAATAATGTATCTATTTAAGTAAATTAAAATAAAACAAAATATGCCGTAAAAAAATTCATAAATATGTACATATTTTGTTTTTACGAATTGGCCTATCGGATTCATTCGGTTATAAGACTCATTTTGTGCTGATCCCAAAGTGAGTCTTATAAGCGGCGTTCACTGTAGTTATAATGACAATTTGACGCCATCTTTATCAAATTATATACCACCACCACCAAATATTTCAGCAGATATAAAATTTAAATTTTGGAAAAATCATCCTATTCAGCCATTTTTAGAAGTAGGAAAATTGAATTTAGATCGAATTTATTTAAAAAAATTATTCAATGGTGATAAAATAAATAGGAAATACATACATTTCTATTCAAACATTTTATGAATGATAATATAATCAACAGAATAGGAACTTCAATATAGACGATTATAATTAATCGAATAAAAGAATGTAAAAAAATGGCACTTTGTGTTCGATACTTATATAAGGGAAAATCGGAAAAAAGTTATTAAGTTTGGTTGTATGCAGTGACTACAGTGGTTTAGCTCTTTATAATTTATTGTGTAATGCACTTCAATCCCTAAGTTTTTTATTGACCGATGTAATAAGTTGTTCTTTTGACGGTGCTGCTAAGCTAATATGAAAGGTGTATATAATGGATTACAAGCACATATGAACAATTCCAATCTATTAATAGTGTATACGTATTTTTTGGCTCATGTATTAAGTTTAACGATGGAAGATTCAACAAAACAAATTGTTGAAGCTGAAAATCTTTTTGGTTTGGTAGAATAAAAGAAGTGTTAGTTAACAAAATAAATAAAAAACGTCCATTAGGAAGACCAAGGACCCGATGGATGGACGTTATAGCTCAAGATATAAAAAACGNTCTTTTGATGACGCATACGATAGAGAGAAATGGAGAGGTGTTGTGATGGCAGCGATGGCACTTAATGGGCCGATAAGCTGAGGAAGAAGAATAAACAGCAGTTTTCTTCTCAGATTCTTTTAAAAGAATGGAAGTTTGGAAATCTGTTACTGGAAAAAACCATTCAGGACATAATAAATTATATAGACTCCGAAAAATTTGCACAACTAGATGGTGGAGTAAAGAGAAGGACTTGTCTTCTATCATACATAAAGAATTCACGACTAAAACGGACCTTTTGAAGAAAAGTAAATTAATGACCTCATTATAATTTTTAATAGAATTAAATAACGGAAATTTCAATTCGTTTACGAAGTTTATGTCAAGAACTCTAATTGAAAAATGGTCATTTTTTAGGACTATACTTATATCGTTAGTTCTTCTTTATATATATTCTTCACTGTCTCATTCGTGTTTGGACGTCGTTGAGACCACACGTCATTTACGCGCACCGTTTTGTATAGCTCTAGATAGCACTAACGTCAAATTACGCAGCGCCTCCGCAAACCGGTAATGTATAATAATATTATAATCTTATCGTAAAAAGTCCACTAACGCCGCAGCCTCAAGGCCATCCACTATTGCAGTCGCTACATACTGCTACAGAAATACTCGCATTCGATATGGCTTCGAGCCCAAATCAATTATCTAACAAAACAATTCCACCATTAAAATTATCAAAAAAAAAAAAAAGGTACTTCAAACAATACTTCACCAAACAATTCTAATACTGATATCTGGGAAACAGTCGTATCAAACAAATTCAAGATCTCCTAATGCAATTTCACCTCCCGCTAAGAAAGTCGACAAAAATATCTTTATTTCTACGAACCGTTTTACTCTGATCGCACCAAATGACGAAGAGGAGCGGATGGACGATACAAATGAAAACATTCCGTATAAAAATCAAACACCTAAACCACCCCCAATCTTTATACAAGCACAGTTAAATTTTAACAATTTCTGTATAAAAATTAAAGAATTAACTGATTCCTCGGGATTTGATTGTAAAAGTTCTACCAATAAACTTAAACTTCAAACATACAGCGCTGATTCGTATAGATCAGTGATCAGTTATCTCAAAGAAAATAACTTTCATTTCATTCATATCAGTCAAAAGAACTAAAAGCATTTCGTGCAGTAATCCGGAATCTACATCCCACTACTGATTTGTCCCTTATCAAAAAGGAACTCTTAAACAGTGGATTTACCACCAGAAACATAATGCCTGTTTTTCATAAATTAACGAATACCTGGAACCTGGTCCAATCCATGCCGATGTCTTCAAAATCACATCGCTGTGCTACATTATAGTAAAAATCGAACCTGCCCACCCTAAAAGAGATATCCCTCAATGCCACCGCTGTCAGGCGTATGGCCACACTCGCAGCTACTGCAATCACACTCCTCGTTGCGTTAGATGTGGTTTAGACCATGAATCATTGCATTGTACTAAGGATCGTAGTTCCCCTGCTAAATGTGCTTTATGTAACGGNAGCCACCCGGCCAACTATAAAGGGTGTAAAACACATACTGACCTAAAAAAAAAATTAACTCAATCTAAAAACAATACGTGGAATAATAAAAACCAACACCATCATACCTCAAATGTCATTAACCATAATCTCCCCCCTCCAACGGACTCACAGAATTTCCCTCCTCTCAATAGTGAATCAAATCCACACTCTCAAACCAATAACCAAAATCAGAATCTAGATCTCACAATCCAACTGTCTTCATTCATAAATGATTTAAAAACATTAATAAACCCACTCCTATCACTGCTCACTACTGTCATTGATAAATTCATTAAAAATGGCAACTAATTCAACAAAACCACTTACCATATTTTTATGGAACGCCAATAATGTATTCTTCAACACCTAAATGAACTCCAAATCGCGCTCAATGAAAAAAAATTGAAATAGCACTTATTTCTGAAACTCACCTCATGAAATCTTCTACACTCAAAATTCATGGATATGAAATTATAAGAGCAGATCACCCTGATGGAACATGGCGGAGCTGCTCTAATAATCTCTAATCAAATTGAACACTCCCCTCTGCCAACTCTCAGGAGCTCTAATATTCAATCAGCTAGCACAACGTTAAAGATAAACTCAGTTTCTATCTCCATAGCATCTTGTTATTTCCCTCCAGGAAATTCATTTCCTACACCTGAACTTATAATTTTTCTCCAATCTCTAAGCCATAGCAGTATTTCCTACACCTGAACTTATAATTTTTCTCCAATCTCTAAGCCATAGCTATATTTTGGATGCGGACTTCAATGCCAAACACCAAACTTGGAGCCGTTCCACTAACACTAGGGGCCGAGCGTTACACAACCTCATAACTCNACAATCTAACTGTCTTCATTCATAAATGATCCAAAAACTTTAATAAACCCACTCATTGCTCACTACAGTCATAGATAAACTCATTAAAAATGGCAACTAATTCAACAAATCCACTTACCATATTTTTATGGAACGCCAACGGTATTCTTCAACACCTAAATGAACTCCAAATCGTGATTTATGAGAAAAAAATTGAAATAGCGCTAATTTCCGAAACTCACCTCGTGAAATCTTCTACACTCTACACTAAATTCATGGATATGAAATTATAAGAGCAGATCACCCTGATAGAACAGCACATGGCGGAGCTGCTCTAATAATCTCCAATCAAATTGAACACTCCCCTCTGTCACCTCTCAGGAGCTCCAATATTCAATCAGCTAGCACAACGTTAAAGATAAACTCGGTTCCTATCTCCATAGCATCTTGTTATTTCCCTCCTGGAAATTCATTTTTTACACCTGAACTTATAATTTTTCTCCAATCTCTAAGCCATAGCTATATTTTGGGCGCGGACTTCAATGCCAAACACCAAACTTGGAGCCGTTCCACTAACACTAGGGGCCGAGCGTTACACAACCTCATAACTCAAAAACACCTCAAAGTCTTATTAAGCCCCTCTCCGACTTATTGGCCGTCGCATGCCAACCGTCATCCAGATGATATTTGAGTGTTCCTGCGACTTCTGTTCCTTCTGAACGCGTATTTTAGAAAACGGGTCAGTTGACAAATGACCTCCGAAATCGACTTCACCCTAATAATTTAGATAATAATATTTTTTATAAATAGCAATTCAATTTTATTGAATTAACTTTATATGCATTGTTATTTAAAATTGTATAAACGTTTATATTTTATTTTATAAATCAACAAGGGTTTTGTATTTTATGTTATTTTATTTATGAAAATTAAATGATTTCTGGCAATTATGTAGTTTTATACTTTTTGATAAATTTATAACACGCAATTTTTTCGAATAATTTAATTAATTTGCTTTTGATAAATATGTCTGATACTGATACCATTATTTGGATTAGTGATGGAAATAATCGAATGAAATAATCGGATGGAAATAATAGAATGAAATAATCGGATGGAAATAATAGAATGAAATAATCGGATAGAAATAATCGAATGATTAGATTATTTTTGTTTTCGATTACTTATAATTCGATTATTAAGATCATTCGATTATTCCTATCACTAGATACGAAATAAAAAACAAATAACTGAAAACTTTAGCGTGATAAACGTGCTAATAGAGGCGTACAATAATTTTATAGCTGTAGTAATAAATAATAATAGACTATTAAACGAATTAATAATAGGTACAATGATGTAAATTCCTTGAATTATTTTCGATTATAAATCATAATTTATATTTATATATATTTATATTATAAAAAAAATAAAATAAGTTCGGCAATACGAATACTATATTTAATAATAACTATTCAACAGAATATTAAAAGAACAATTAAGATATATATAACTCTCCTCGTCGCTGTCATCGACGATTTCCTGGGAAAATATAGCCATTACTTTGCTAAAAATAAACGAAAACAAAATCCAAATAACCATTGAAAAGTAAACATTTCACTGAATAACCACGTATAAAAACAGAAGAATTGCTCTGATAACCAAATAAATTATAAGGCTAGGTTCACATGGAGTACACGCGCGTTAGCACGCCACAAAACGGGCGTTTTACGGGAATGATCTAGTCAAAAACTATTTACTTAGTTCAGACTGTTCAGACTGTTATCGAGAATGGATGTGATAGATGCTGTGTGTTTGTGGGCTGTCCACCAAAAAATGAGAAGACGCAGACAAATGAGGGAAAGAAAATATTGGGTTCATCCTATTTTAAATAAAAGGCTTTCTCATAGTCTTTATATCGCCGTCACCAGCCGTGTCACATACGCATTCATTCCCAATATCCAATGGGTTCTCGCGCAGCAATGGTTCTCACCGACCCATTTCTCCGAGCAGTTTCTCACTGGACACGGTGCTTTCCAAGCATACTTGCATCGATTCAGCATAAGTGGCGTCGTGGTGTGGGACTGCAACGGATCCCTCACGGAGGACTCGTGGCATGTTCTTTTGCCCTGTCCGTTGCACACTGAACCACGATTGCAGCTAACTGAGGACCTGTGCGCCTCGGGGATCCGGGGGCCGTGGAATGCTGCCGACCTGGTGGCATCTTCCCGGTCACCCGTAACTCTCGAGAGATTCGCGCGGGCTATACTCTCATAACGGGAGCGGCACGAGTAAGTGCAAAGTATCGTAGATAGGTTAAGGGAATGCTTTGTCCCCGACACCAAATATGACACAGCACAGCCAACCAGTTTGCGTAAGCCAGCTAAATGACAGTAAGACGGCTGGATCTCTAGAAGAGTACCAGCATCTTAGATCGAATTAAATCTTTCCTACTTGAAAGCACATGACGCCGGCCACGGGCGATTAATGATCCAGAAACGGATGTGGGTGATCGCCTGCGGGAAGGTTTTTGGTGCGGCGGATAGTTGAGTTGGCGCGCAACGTTAGTCTGGGACCGGCGGGGGCAACCCCCAAATCTTAGTCTTTATGTCACGTTATATCCTAAATTTAGAGAACACGATGACAAATTTTTCAATTACTTTGGAATGTCCATTAAATCATTCGATGACCTATTGGAGATAATTAAAGACTCCTTAGAAGCTGATGAAAATGCAATAAGATATTGCATTTCACAAAAAGAAAAACTTATCGTTACATTAAGATAAGTCTGTCTAAATTGTAGTTTTATATAATAAAAGTATTTTATTTACTGAAAAATATTTGTTGAACTACTTTATAAATTATCAACAAAATTATTTTTAATATTTAAAAAAAATAAAAAAATCAATCTTTAGACTTTAAATACATTAAAAAACAGTACAAAAGGTACACCTCATATATTAGTTAAATTTTTTTTTATCAAAATAAATCAAGGACTGGCGACTTTTGAGAAATCTGACTATTAGTAGATAAAGATCGTTGTAGATGAGTTTCTAGAGGTTGCATATTTTGGTTAAATCGAGTGTAAATTTAATTATGACTAAGCGTATCGTATGGAATATTTGTATAATTTGAACGATCATATTGTGGGCATGCAAATAGTTGCGTATTTTGTTAGCTGTACGATGTGGATACGTGATTGGATTAAGAGATATCTGTACTTGAAGGTGAGGGTGAGTATTGATTGATTGATTGATTGATTTCTCAAAAGTAGGTTATAAATTTCGATTTTAGTTTTTAAACGCATTACTTCTGGTACTTTTTTAATTTCTTTATATAAAGAAAAAAATAATTTATCTTTGTCATCTTCTTTTTTTTCTAGAGTATTCTATGATTTAAACTTTTTTCTATAATGTTTGTAAAGTGCTCATCAGAAGAAAGTTTTATTTTTTTTCGTTGCTGAAAAGGACTTTTAAAAGTACCTTTCTCGTTTTGAGCTCTTGAACTATCTTCCTCAATTGGGTTTTCAATCGATGATTCTAAATTGTCATCACCGCCAACATCCGCAGTTTCAAAACTATTCTCAGTAGAATTTCTTTTTATTGTTGGCTGTAGAAATTGCAACCTTCTATAATATAAATATGACAACTTCACTGCTCCCAATCCAGACTTGACTTATTTTATTTTTTTTAATTCCTTTACATATGCATTTTGAATACCCTTCCATCTCTTTTGTAATTCTAATCCTAAAACAAAAAATCAGATTGTATACTGCGCCCAAAGTACAGGTAAACATATCATGACTCATGTAAACTGTGCCCATGCATTTCTATGCATTAAAAAGTATCAAAATATCTCATATAATATTTAGTCAAAGTTATGAAAATACACGGAAAAAAGTAGTCTATATAGTCTATATATAAAAAATAATCATAAATTATTTTTTTATTTTATATTTCCGATATTTGTCAACAGGTTGCTCGATAACCAATTTACAATATAATTACGAAATTGGAATATCTACTTTGAGTGGTATAATACGCCAAGTATGCCAAATCATATGAATTAAATTAAAAAATACTATAATTAGTGAACCTAATAAACAGAAATGGGTAGAAATTTCAACAGGATTTGAAAAACGTGCAAAATTCCCAAACTGTATTGGAGCAATAGGTGAGGCTGATTGATTACTATTGATAAAAAAACGTTAATTTAAAAAAAAAAAACAATATTTTTTATATAAATTTATAGCTTTTCATTTATTTATATAAATAATTACCTTTATTAAAAAAATTATTTTAACTTTCAACTCGTTATTGCCAAGTCTTGTAAAAAATATGTAAAATTACTATTGATTATTAAAAATATGACTGATAGATGAGAAGCATATACGAATTACTCAACCACCATTCGGTTCACCACGGTTCAATTTATTACAATTATAACAATTTTTTCTCTCTCGTTTTGATGGCTTTGTGTGATTCAAACTATGGTTTTATATGGGTCGACATTGGAAGTTATGGTAAAGATAGTGACTCAGGGTTATATAAATAATCTACGTATTATACTATAAATATAAATTAAAAGATTAATTACCTAAATTTTTCTTTTTCTCTTCTGAATACTCAGGACCACCAAAGACAAGCATCAACTCTTCCCAACTTCTCTTTATGGTACGGTTTGAGTATTCATGCGTTGTCATGTCCCATATGACAGGCCTTTTTTCTATTTCGTTAATTAAAGTATCTATTTCAGTTTCCATATTTTTCATATTATTATTATTATTACTATTGCTAAAACTAATGAACTGACTATTTGTATAATAAAAAAGGTAAATTGTTCCTCGTCGGCTAATGACTTCACGTTGAAGCCTTAATAATAATAATTATAATAATAATAATAATAATAATAAATTATTATATCTTATTCAAAACAATCAAATAATACTGTTAATGTACGTATAATGTCGAGGAACTCAGACTTAATTAGAACTGCGCTTACACGAAGCTTTGGACGCTTTAAACCAGTGATTCTCAACCTTTTTTTAGGTTACCGCCCCTAGAGTAGCAATCTATTTTTAAACGCCCCCGGATAATAAGAGTTCACATAATAAATTTTCAACGTTTTCCGCCACTTCGTCGATTCGTCATCATACAGTACCGTTGCTTAATGGGACTTTTGTGATTACACTGTGTGAAGCAGTATGATGAAAAACCGTTTCTAAAATTTCTTTGAGAGCTGAAAGTATTAACTCTTCACCTATGGTATTAGATTTTCCTGATTTCACGATCAATTTCGATACATTGTAAAAAGCAATTAAACCATCATCGAATTGTTTTGATGGGCCTGCGAATAAGTCCGAGACCGATTGTGCCTTCAGAAACTTGTCCCTAATATTTGTGAAAAACGATAAATCTTTATTGTGTTTGTCAGAATGAACTTTTTAATAATGTTCCTACAAACGAGATGGTTTCATTGCCACATTACAAAACGCTTTGTTACAAAGTAAACACATTGGTAGCTGCATGTAGGATGGCGATTAAATGTAAATGTAAGTAAATGTAAATTGTGTATTCAAAGTCTGTCAATTTTTAGTTCATCCCCAAAACAATTTATTTAAAATTTTAAAAGCATTAGAATTGTGTTTTATGAAATATTCAAAAAAATCAGACACGTTTACCGACACATTTGAAGAATTTTTTCAAAAAGAAAACTTGTATTTATTATTTCCAGTGGTCATCAAAAAATTAAATATTTGTTATGTATATAAAAATGCGCATGAGACAACATAGTCATACTAGAAATAATGAAAAAAAAAAATTAACGACTACATGAGTGGTACCTACTTATCTACATTTACTTTAATATAATATATAAATGTACAACATAAATATTTATATCGTCTTTTAACAACTATTACATTTTAACCCTACAATGAATGATTTTTTTTTTATGAAATACATTTTTTTATTTTCAAATTATTCACAGTTAGTACAGAAAAAATACTAAAAAGAAAAAATTGTATTTTCCTTTTACAAAATTGACTACTTGAGTAGTGTTAACTACAGTCAACATTATGCATTTAAGTATAATTATAAAAATGTTATTATATAAAAATGTAATGTGTTTTATTAATCAAATATATGGATATAATTGAGGGGCTGGGTGCAAGAAGGACATTTTCTCGAAAAATGTATTTTAAGATAAACGAAATTAAAGTTTCAAATATGTAGTACTCTTTTGGATCTGCTCACATGGTTATAAAATGTGTGTCATATGAAAGATCGAATCTTAAGAAAACAATTATGTTTTTGTTTTGTTTTTCTTTGTGTCCGCTAAGTTTTAAACAGAAAGGATATTTGGTCATGAAAATGCCATTTTTGCATTAAACAGTAATTACCTCTTCTATTTCAATTCAAATGATTAAATAACTTGAATTTTATTAATTTATTCATAACTTTTGGTGAATAATATAAATAATAAACTAAATAAATAAATGTTAAATATTATCTTAATTCCTTAATGCTTAGTTTTATTTAGAAACGGTTTTTACTAAACCTATTAATCTACAACGAAAAATAACAAGATTATCTATCATAATATTATTTTGAAATCATTGAAAAATAAAACGATAATATTTATAAACATAACGTGCATGTGTATGTGGTTCTATGCAAAAGAGGCATTTACACACATTGACATAAACGCTTCTACAGAGCTCTATTATTAAAATTTCAAACTAAAATTGTATACACATATAGTATAGAGGTTACCGAGTTCAAACAAACATTTTAAGCAAAATGGGCATTTCCGTGAAAATGCCTTTCTTGCACCTAGCCCCTCAATTTATAATTATTATTTTAAAATGAAATTCTGAATTAAATGAAAACTGTTCTTTCCTTTTCATTTTCACTGTAACATAGAAATTATAAAAAATAAAAATTAGTCATATACTGTATATCATAAATAATGTACAATTCTTAGACAAATAGTATTACCTTTACATGGTAATTTTTAAAGCAAATTCGATTTTTTTCACAACAAAGGCTAACTTGACACTTGGAGCACTTAATCCATGTGTAAGTATTGCATCCACGTACTTTACACTTTCCTTTTTTTTCCATTGTCTCAGGCCAATGATGGATGCCATCATATTGTATGATTTTTTTCGAAGCCCGTTTACTCATTGGTTTTTTTCTTTTTGATTTTGTAGGTTTTTCAGTTTTGCACACAGATGGTGGAAGATCCGTTCTGAAGGGGATCAACGATGAATTATTATTTGTACTATCTTTGTGTTCATTAATTCGTCAACGGAGAAGCCACGAGTTGACAATAGTCACATTGAGTAAATGGTTAAATAATCTTAAATACCATTTCCTACTTCGCATTTTTATTTTGTGTCTTCCAAAAAGTACGTCTAACAAATCCACTCCACCCATATTTATTTTTATAAAGATCATCTTATATAGCTATATATGTATCGAATCCAAATCGGTAACGTCTGTTAGTACTGGTATAGTTATTGGCACTACGAAAGTATTTTATTTGTAATTAGTGTCCATTTTGATCCTTAAATAATTGTTTTTTTTATAAATCTGGATAAACTAATCATGCTGTGTTATCAAGTGTTCCTTATAATAATAATTTATCATTAATTTAGTTATTATTAAAGTTTTCAGTCGTCTCAAAAAATTTCGGAATATTTGGTAAGAATAGACAGTTTTTATTAGTAGACTATACTTAGTAAATAAGCTCTTAAAACATTTTTTTATCAATTCATCTTTTAGATATGTATATATTTTAAATTGTCGTTATTGGCATGGGGTACCAACTATTGAATTGGACATAAAATGTATTAATTCAAATCAATGATTTAATATTTTCATTTATAGAAATGCCGAAAAAAAAGATAATATTTTTCTCATTCCAATTTGATTGCTGCTGTTGGAAGCAGTACTCGATGAAGGCATATCAAAAACGTTTTTTGTATCGAGATCAACTTTACAACACGGACTTAAAAATCCTCACCGAAAAAATAACACGTGGACCAGCTCCAGTATTATCTGAGGTAGAAGAAAATGTATTAGAAAGATGAATACTGGAAAGAAGAAGAAAAGGATTTCCTCGAAGAAAAGATAATCTTTTAGTTAGTGTAAAACAATATCTTGACAAAAATGAGCAAACTAATATTTTTAAAAATAACTGCCTTGATAATTTTGTTATGTTAAATAATTGTTTATATTATTATAACCATTTAATAGTCTATCTATGGGTATTGGATAGGAAAAATCGTTTATGAGGCGTCATCTAAATATATCTTTCAGAACAAGTGAGCATGTGGCAGCTGCAAGTGCCTGTATAAGTGAACAGGATATAAGAAAATGGTTTGATGGTATTCAACAGTATTTAAAATAAAAAGACTTGTTTGATATATTGTGTGATCTTAAAAGAATTTTTAATAGTGATGAAACTGGGTTTTCCTTGTGTCCTAAAACAAAAGCAGTTTTAGCTCCCAAGGGTCAGTCTGAAGTCTGAAGAAGTCTTGAAGAATGAAGTCAATGTCGGAAATGCGAAAGAAAATTTGTATGTAGTGCAGCTGGAGTAATGTGTTGTCACCCGATGGTTGTGTACAATTACAAAAGAATTCCTCAAAATATTTTGAGCTTAGTGCCGACTAACTGGGGAATTGGTCTGTCTGATAGTGATTGGATGAAACCTGAAACGTTTTATGAGTTTATTACAAATATTTGTCATCCTTTTTTATTTGAAAATAACATAAAACTACATGTACTTCATCTAACATATCAACCCAGTACACTTTGTTCTGACTTAAAATAATTGTGATTGTTCTATACCCTAATTCGACTCGAAAATATTCTAATAACAACCAGCCAACATAACTGATTTTCGGTCACTCAAAGAAGGTTGGAAAAGAGCAGTATTTGAGGGGAGGTTAGAACAAAATTGTTCAATGGCTGCTCCTATAACCAAAGTAGATTTTGCTCAAATTTTACAAAAAATAATAGAAGAAATCATAACACCAGACATTATTAAAAATGAAATAAGAGGTTGCGTTTTATATCTATGGAATCCAAATAATATTAATTTTGATAAATGTCTTGGCACAAATCTAGTAGCTGCAGTTGATGAGCATTGTTTGACTGAAAATAATTTGAACTTTGATCAATTTTGTGATATTGTTGGTCTAGCAATTGTACCGAAATGTATTACTGTTAACCATTTTGTAGAAATTACACCTATATCTAAAGAATTGCAAGCATTATTAAATGTTTACAATTTATTAAATGAAAAGTCGAATAATGAAGGTGAAATGTGTATTCAACATCAAGATGATATTATAATTGATAGTATAATTCTAGAAGACAACTTTCAGGATAGTAATATTTGTTGTGTAGATCAAAATTATATTTATGTTGAACAGAGTACTACTGCAGTTATTACACCTGAAAATAATAATATTGATACTTCAATTACAACTGATAAAAATGTATTACAAGGATCCGAAGGAAAAATAATCACATGTGTTAAAAAATAAACTATTTCAGGTGTCTCCACTTGATATTTATTTAATATGGCCAATAACTCCTGAACGTAAGGATAAGTGAAATACTGAGAGAGTTCCATTTGTTATTTCTTCTGAAAAGTGGTAAAGCATGTATGAAACAAAAAAAAAAAAAAAAAAAAAAAAAACCAAAAAGAAACATTATGGAAAAAAAAATAAAACAAGAAAAAACTGAAGAACTAAAAATATTTCAACAAAACGATATGTAGTCAGAAATAATTTTAAACCATTGGCTTCAAAAAAAAAAAAAACTAACTGACACTAGTGGACTTTTGAAACAATTTCCTGATGTTTTGACTCCAAACGCAAATGAATGTAGTAACGAGTATAGTTCTTCTATTATTTATAAAAAATACAAGACTGTGTTTTGGATGTAGATATAGTTTAAATGATATTCAAAATGGTTTGACTTGTAAGTTTTGTTCATACATTTACCATATAAAATGTTCAGATAAAAATTAATGCAGTGATGAAGGATCAGGGGAATCAATTTTATTTATTTGTAACTCCTGCCAAAAAAAATGTAACCAGTACACCAATGTAATTAGTATTTTATTATTTAATACTTTAACATTTTTTTACATATACCTACTATTTATTCAATAATATTTATTGTTATAATAAGATTTTAAACTTTTTTATGAAACTTAAATTGTGTTATGTTAATAATTGTGTTTTGTTTAATAGATATTAATTTTGATAAATTTAAACTAAAAAGAGTGATAAAACATAAGACTGTGTAATTATAACCAATTAAATATTTTAACCTTTAATATGTATTTTATTATTTCTTCTAATTACAGTCAAATATTTTAACTAAATAATTAGTACCTACATTATAATAGACACCTGCCTACAGTTGTTTGGCATTATTATTATTGCTGCTAGATGTACTAATTTTAGTTTTCTATAATAGGTATGCATTTGACTCCTAATCACATTACAGTACTACCTATTGTGATTAAATAATATGTAATGATTTTTAGCATGAGTTATCTATATGAAGCATATAACTAAAAAAATAAATAATAAGTTATCTCTTTAGAATGTAATTAATTAATTCATTAGTTATTTTATTAAGGATCATAAACTAAATATGTTTATTTTTTTACATTTAGGTAAGTTTAAACTTTGTTTGGTGCCTATACATGTGTTTTTTAATTATTATAAATTATGTTATTATACCTATAAATCTATTAGCTATGATTACCTATTTAATAGTTTAATAGGTATCAAATGTATTGATAAAATTATTAATTTAAGTAATTTAAATTATTTATTTTAAGTAAATTAGATAGTTTTATTTAAATTACATAATAAATTTGTATAAATAATGAACTAATTATAGTAAATAATATTTTAGGACTTTAATTCAATTTGTTATAAAGTTTAATACTTTTTTACTTTTTACCTATGACTTACCCAGGAATGGAATTGTGAATGGTCTCTGATACTTTTGGAATGTTCGGATCTATCTTTTGAATGTCCATTTCCTCAGTCACTACTGTTTAGAAAAATAAAAAAAATATATTGTAAGTACTTCTTTATGAATGAATGAGTATTGATTTGTTAGTATTATACAATAATAAAATTATATGCTAACATTGTAACACAATTTTTTGTTAAATAAGGAAAAAAACTAAAGATGCACTTTTCAATACTAATGAAATACTCAGGTTATTTATTTGTAATATTGTACAGCTATTTGCATAAACAATATTAGAATACTATAAAATAATTAACAAATACCTATTATAATTAAAATATATTACCGTCAGAAGGCAATTTCGATTGTTCTTCAAGAATAAAACTTTTTTTCTTGTTTACATGGTATAATGATTTTGAATGATTTGTTAAAACACCGCGATGGGCTTGTAATACAATTTTGCACAAAGTACAATAAGCTTCTTTCAAATCGTTTTTGCGAGAGTCTTCTTCTGTTGCTTTTTTTAACCACCCTAAATTTGAAAAAAAAAAAATTAATTAGTTACCATAACAATTTACATTTTACAACATAATTTTATTATTTATGCAATTTACCTTTGAATTCTGGTCGAGTTTCCCATTCTACACAATACTTGACCATGACGAAATGATTTTCAAATGATTATAAATATCGGACTAGCGATTATCTACCTATAATATAATATTAAAATATCCATAAAACACATCCATAAAAATAAAATTTTAATTTTTAAATAATATAGTTAGTGCTTAACAAATGCGCAATTTCATCAATTTCAATAAATATTAATGAATAAAAATATTATTTACTATAATTTGATAACAAAGGAATGCGAACACATAAGCACATAGATATGTATAGCAATCAATTTCATGGAAAAATAAAAATATAAAAATATTAAATATATGTCACACGACACACACATCCATAAGAGAGAGAGATTAACATTAAGTGAGAATGATAGCTAGGGGAAACAATGGATGAAATACTTTTACATTTTTATTT